>CAJHNH020000299.1:0-92500 GCA_905116865.2 Candidula unifasciata
CCCCTTCTCTTCCCGGGCCCCCCTTGGTTAGCTGCCTCCCTTTTCCTCTCTTTTTTGTTGGCCGCCCCTCTGTGTTCCCCCCTTTTTGTTTGGCCGCTCTCCGGACGTGTTGTAGACATGCTCTCTACGTGTTGTAGACCTGCTCTCTACGTGTTGTAGACCTGCTCTCTACGTGTTGTAGACCTGCTCTCTACGTGTTGTAGACCTGCTCTCTACGTGTTGCAGACATGCTCTCTACGTGTTGCAGACATGCTCTCTACGTGTTGCAGACATGCTCTCTACGTGTTACAGACATGCTCTCTAGACAGACATGCTCTCTACGTGTTACAGACATGCTCTCTACGTGTTGCAGACATGCTCTCTACGTGTTGTAGACATGCTCTCTACGTGTTACAGACATGCTCTCTACGTGTTGTAGACATGCTCTCTACGTGTTGCAGACATGCTCTCTACGTGTTACAGACATGCTCTCTACGTGTTGCAGACATGCTCTCTACGTGTTGTAGACATGCTCTCTACGTGTTGTAGACCTGCTCTCTACGTGTTGTAGACCTGCTCTCTACGTGTTGTAGACATGCTCTCTACGTGTTGTAGACATGCTCTCTACGTGTTGCAGACCTGCTCTCTACGTGTTACAGACATGCTCTCTCTACGTGTTGCAGACATGCTCTCTACGTGTTACAGACATGCTCTCTACGTGTTGCAGACATGCTCTCTACGTGTTGCAGACATGCTCTCTACGTGTTACAGACATGCTCTCTACGTGTTACAGACATGCTCTCTACGTGTTACAGACATGCTCTCTACGTGTTGTAGACATGCTCTCTACGTGTTGCAGAGACTCTATGCTCTCTATGTGTTGTAGACCTGCTCTCTACGACATGCTCTCTACGTGTTGCAGACCTGCTCTCTACGTGTTGCAGACAGCTACTCTGTGTTGCAGACATGCTCTCTATGTGTTTGCAGACATGCTCTCTACGTGTTGCAGACAGGCTCTCTACGTGTTGTAGACATGCTCTCTACGTGTTGCAGACATGCTCTCTCGTGTTGTAGACATGTGTGTTGCAGACATGCTCTCTACGTGTTGCAGACATGCTCTCTACGTGTTGCAGACATGCTCTCTACGTGTTACAGACATGCTCTCTACGTGTTGTAGACATGCTCTCTACGTGTTGTAGACCTGCTCTCTACGTGTTACAGACATGCTCTCTACGTGTTACAGACATGCTCTCTACGTGTTGCAGACATGCTCTCTACGTGTTGTAGACATGCTCTCTACGTGTTGCAGACATGCTCTCTACGTGTTACAGACATGCTCTCTATGTGTTGCAGACATGCTCTCTACGTGTTGCAGACATGCTCTCTACGTGTTGCAGACCTGCTCTCTACGTGTTGTAGACATGCTCTCTACGTGTTGTAGACCTGCTCTCTACGTGTTACAGACATGCTCTCTACGTGTTGCAGACCTGTTCTATGTGTTACAGACATGCTCTCTACGTGTTGCAGACCTGCTCTCTACGTGTTGTAGACATGCTCTCTACGTGTTGTAGACATGCTCTCTACGTGTTACAGACATGCTCTCTACGTGTTGTAGACATGCTCTCTACGTGTTGCAGACCTGCTCTCTACGTGTTACAGACATGCTCTCTATGTGTTGACAGACCTGCTCTCTACGTGTTACAGACATGCTCTCTACGTGTTGTTGTAGACCTGCTCTCTACGTGTTGCAGACCTGCTCTCTACGTGTTGTTGACCTGCTCTCTACGTGTTACAGACCTGCTCTCTACGTGTTGCAGACCTGCTCTCTCTCTACGTGTTGTAGACATGCTCTCTACTCTTGCAGACATGCTCTCTACGTGTTACAGACATGCTCTCTACGTGTTGTAGACATGCTCTCTACGTGTTGCAGTTGTCTCTAGACATGCTCTCTACGTGTTGTAGACCTGCTCTCTATGTGTTGCAGACATGCTCTCTACGTGTTGTAGACCTGCTCTCTACGTGTTACAGACCTGCTCTCTACATGCTCTCTACGTGTTGCAGACATGCTCTCTATGTGTTGTAGACCTGCTCTCTACGTGTTGTAGACCTGCTCTCTACGTGTTGCAGACCTGCTCTCTATGTGTTGCAGACCTGCTCTCTACGTGTTGTAGACCTGCTCTCTACGTGTTGCAGACCTGCTCTCTACGTGTTGTAGACCTGCTCTCTACGTGTTGTAGACATGCTCTCTACGTGTTGTAGACCAGCTCTCTACGTGTTGCAGACATGCTCTCTACGTGTTGTAGACATGCTCTCTACGTGTTGTAGACCTGCTCTCTACGTGTTCTCTACGTGTTGCAGACCTGCTCTCTACGTGTTGTAGACCTGCTCTCTACGTGTTGTAGACCTGCTCTCTACGTGTTGCAGACCTGCTCTCTACGTGTTGTAGACCTGCTCTCTACGTGTTGTAGACCTGCTCTCTACGTGTTGTAGACCTGCTCTCTACGTGTTGTAGACCTGCTCTCTACGTGTTGCAGACCTGCTCTCTACGTGTTGTAGACCTGCTCTCTACGTGTTGTAGACCTGCTCTCTACGTGTTGTAGACCTGCTCTCTATGTGTTGCAGACCTGCTCTCTACGTGTTACAGACCTGCTCTCTATGTGTTGTAGACCTGCTCTCTACGTGTTGTAGACCTGCTCTCTACGTGTTGTAGACATGCTCTCTACGTGTTGTAGACCTGCTCTCTACGTGTTGTAGACATGCTCTCTACGTGTTGTAGACCTGCTCTCTATGTGTTGTAGACCTGCTCTCTACGTGTTGACATGCTCTCTACGCTCTCTATGTGTTGTAGACCTGCTCTCTACGTGTTGTAGACCTGCTCTCTACGTGTTGTAGACCTGCTCTCTACGTGTTGCAGACCTGCTCTCTATGTGTTGCAGACCTGCTCTCTACGTGTTACAGACCTGCTCTCTATGTGTTGCAGACCTGCTCTCTACGTGTTGTAGACCTGCTCTCTACGTGTTGTAGACCTGCTCTCTACGTGTTGTAGACCTGCTCTCTACGTGTTGTAGACCTGCTCTCTCTAGACCGTGCTTCTACAGACATGCTGCTCTCTCTACGTGTTGCAGACCTGCTCTCTACGTGTTGCAGACCTGCTCTCTACGTGTTGCAGACATGCTCTCTACGTGTTGTAGACCATGCTCTCTACGTGTTGTAGACATGCTCTCTACGTGTTGTAGACCTGCTCTCTACGTGTTGTAGACCTGCTCTCTACGTGTTGTAGACATGCTCTCTACGTGTTACAGACATGCTCTCTATGTGTTGCAGACCTGCTCTCTACGTGTTGTAGACCTGCTCTCTACGTGTTGACCTAGTGTTGTAGACCTGCTCTCTACGTGTTGTAGACCTGCTCTCTACGTGTTGTAGACCTGCTCTCTACGTGTTGTAGACATGCTCTCTACGTGTTGTAGACATGCTCTCTACGTGTTGCAGACCTGCTCTCTACGTGTTGTAGACATGCTCTCTACGTGTTGTAGACCTGCTCTCTATGTGTTGCAGACCTGCTCTCTACGTGTTGTAGACATGCTCTCTACGTGTTGTAGACCTGCTCTCTACGTGTTGTAGACATGCTCTCTACGTGTTGCAGACATGCTCTCTACGTGTTGCAGACCTGCTCTCTACGTGTTGTAGACCTGCTCTCTACGTGTTGTAGACCTGCTCTCTACGTGTTGTAGACCTGCTCTCTACGTGTTCTATGTGTTGCAGACATGCTCTCTACGTGACCTGCTCTCTAGTGTTGCAGACCTGCTCTCTACGTGTTGTAGACCTGCTCTCTACGTGTTGTTACCTGCTCTCTACGCTCTCTACGTGTTGTAGACATGCTCTCTACGTGTTGCAGACATGCTCTCTACGTGTTGTAGACATGCTCTCTACGTGTTGTAGAGACTCTGCTCTCTACGTGTTGTAGACATGCTCTCTACGTGTTGCAGACCTGCTCTCTAGTGTTTATAGACATGCTCTCTACGTGTTGTAGACATGCTCTCTACGTGTTCTACGACAGACATGCTCTCTACGTGTTGTAGACCTGCTCTCTACGTGTTGTAGACCTGCTCTCTACGTGTTACAGACATGCTCTCTACGTGTTGTAGACCTGCTCTCTACGTGTTGTAGACATGCTCTCTACGTGTTGTAGACTATGTGTGTTGTAGACATGCTCTCTACGTGTTGTAGACATGCTCTCTCTACGTGTTGCAGACCTGCTCTCTACTCTCTCTACGTGTTGCAGACATGCTCTCTACGTGTTGTAGACCTGCTCTCTACGTGTTGTAGACATGCTCTCTACGTGTTGTAGACATGCTCTCTACGTGTTGTAGACATGCTCTCTACGTGTTGTAGACATGCTCTCTACGTGTTACAGACATGCTCTCTACGTGTTGCAGACATGCTCTCTACGTGTTACAGACATGCTCTCTACGTGTTGCAGACATGCTCTCTACGTGTGTTGTCTCTAGTGTTTTAGACATGCTCTCTACGTGTTACAGACTGACATGCTCTCTCTCTATGTGTTACAGACATGCTCTCTACGTGTTGTAGACCTGCTCTCTACGTGTTGCAGACATGCTCTCTATGTGTTGCAGACATGCTCTCTACGTGTTACAGACATGCTCTCTACGTGTTGTAGACATGCTCTCTACGTGTTACAGACATGCTCTCTACGTGTTACAGACCTGCTCTCTACGTGTTACAGACATGCTCTCTACGTGTTGTAGACATGCTCTCTATGTGTTGCAGACCTGCTCTCTTATAGCCCATGAAATGAATACTGTCGCAAATACAAAATGACACCGGTGGCAAAGGACTCCATGTTTGACTCTGACTGGGTCAGTTCAGCTAAGGCCCTGCGTTCAGAGGCGTTTGGTCCTCCAATGGATAGCAACAAGGTAACGTTTCTTGTCATTCGTGGGTTTCCCCCTGTGAAGTTTCTGTCGAGTTTATAAAAAAAAAAATATATATATATATATATCCTACTGTTCACAGTGCCCATGAAAAACTTCCATATCTCAAGTGTGTGTGTATATATATATATATATATATATATATATATATATATATATATATATATATATATATATATATATATATATATATATATATATAAAGACTTCTATATCTCAAGTGTGTCTGTATATATATATATATATATACAAACACTAGAGATATGGAGGTTTTCATGGGCGCTGTGAACAGTAGGACTTTATGTAAAGAGCCCGCTCATTGACAATATGTGTACATACAATCTGTTTTGTTATCTTCATACATTATTTTTGTTGCAGCTATCAATCTTCAGTGCATTTTTTATCAACACATTATGTCTGCAGTTCAATCTACATGGCTTTAACGTAAAGTTTCCGCTATTCAGATTCACACACACACACACACACACACACACACACACACACACAAGCTAACACGCACTTTAGACCTGCACATCCATGCCTGCTAATCAGCATGAAGTATACTAGTCGTTATCTTTCTCGTCGTGTTTAGTTTTAGTCGGTCACTGTGCAAAATACATGTGCTGCTTATTCTCTAAACACCCGAAAGCTGCATTGATCGCCTTCACTTCCATTCTCACTGTAAGTGTTGCGGTACAATATTGTCTTCAGTGTGTCTGATGATAGTGGTTAGCTGAGGAACGACGGCTGACGGAAACCCAGTAGCCGCAGACAATTTAGGGCATAAGGGCAATACGTGCTCGCTGAGGCACAGGAACCCCTTAGCACTGGGGACGATCTCTAGTGGGAAAGGACAACGCGTTGACTCGCCCAACCGATACAATTGCTTTGGGGCAGCGGACAAAGGCGGCTGAATTCTGTTGATGCGACACTGTGGTTTACGATGATAATACACTGTACAGATAAGGATAGTAGCGATGAAGTTGTTCTTTGTCTTTCCGTTATGATTAGAGCCTTGTTTGAAGTAGCTGACTGGCAGGGTTGAAGACAGTTATCGCATGATCCCTGCTAGTTGTGCTAGTTGTGAACGCAGGGGAGCATGTACAGCAGGAGTCTACTAATAACCAGTAGAAGATCCCTAGTCGACAATTGTTTCGGTCCACGATCTCCTAGAAGACTTCAGAGGGTGGGTCCACATGAGTCATGACTCTCAAGGTGACTATGCAACGGGTACTGTGAGATTCGAAGTTAAATATATTTTAAGTCGCTGCGGTAGCCTATTAATTAAATCTGCCGGGCACATGTTAGACTTTGTTGGCAATTGACAGAGGGACACTGGTAGACAAAAAAGACACGATGGACTTAAAGGATAAGATTTTTTTTTCGACTAGACGCCCGGACCAGCCTACCGAGGCCCGTCCCCCGCGACGTTCCGTTGTGTCCAGAACCAGCTCGAAGCCCAGTTGTTTTAGTGACCGTTTGCGCTCGTTTCCTTGCAAGCCCAGCTGCTTTATCACATTCTACATGGAAGTGAAGATAAGACCTCTGGCGCCTAGCTCGACGGCGAAGATTCGTACTATGTACGTTTTGACTCTCCTCGGACCAGCCGCGAGATCACTGTATTTCTCGTGCCTATACATGTGATTTTCCTCGATTCGTGACTCATACGACCCAGTCAACTCAATCAGGATGAGCAGTGGTTTCTCTACGGTGTAGGACTAAGTCGGGTCGCCGGCCGGTCTTCTGGATTAACTCTAGGTCCTTTTGGTGACCAGGTAAGTTGACAGCCTGTAGTCAGTCCCTCGCAGTCAAGCATCGATGGAGCGTATGCGCCCTTGCTGAATTTACATTTATAAATCTGCCTAGCCTTGAGGAAGCGCCCAGGGACAACCGTAGGACTCTCCCTCGCATTGGCCATCATCCTAGCATGGTCCACAATGACGCTGACTCTTTCAGTACTTTGTTGTGGCGCCAAGTATATTTACTCTGACCTAGGGATTTTCTGCACGGGGACAATACGTGCTCAAGCGTCTGTTTAGCTCTGCATGGTGGGCATATCGGGTTGCTGACCGCATGCCATTTGACCATGTTGACACTGGAAGGTAGCACATCGCATACAGATCGTACGATGAAGCTCAGCCGCAGCTGAGCTATTTTCTATCAGTACATCTCCACCTCCTTACTCTGTGGGTAATAGAGATATTGAACAATGGAAGGGTGTAACGGGCCTGGGGCCAGTAGGCGTTAGCTCAGAGACATGGACCACACTGGCAAGTTCGGACTGCCTTGTAGATTGCGGAGATCGGCAAGCTGGCGTTGTCAGCAAGTTTATTGGCCGGTATTTTCTCAGACCTGATAACTCTGAAGACTGTAAGTGGCACATGTAAGGAAGGTTGTGGGTTGTGGAAGTCGGAAGCGTACAGCTTTAACATGGAAACACGAAATCGTGGATGCAAACCTAGAGGTTGCGGATTAAAGGAGACGCTGACAACCTAAGACCGCAGCTATTACGTCATCCACTTGTTTGATGCAATTTTTCGTTACTTTGAAGCCCCGCCCTGGCTCTTGCTAGGGGCAGAAATATAGCCCGGCCATAAATATGGCCTAATGGCTTAACACGGTTCCGGGACCTCTCCACTGGTGATCCTCATCCGCATGGTGGCACTTCGTGTCATCGGGTGTTTATCGCGGGTGTGATGTCCTAGTGGGGTAAAATGTACTACTACTACTACTTTAGACCGCAAACATAAAAACATATAAAATAAAGAAACGTGCACTGGCTCGACTATCTATCAGTCGTTCAACATGATTATATCGGCAAAAAGCAGATATAGGTCATAGAATAAACCTGATCGCCTATGGCAGTAACACGGCCATCTTTAGCTTTAAAAGGCCAACTGGGTCAACGGGGATTCCCGTTCTTGTGCAAGAATTGAGTCCCTCTGTGTTAACAGTTTTTATTGAGGAGATGTATACACAAATTAAACTAAAGTTTCATTAATTTTCTAAATATTTTATAGAACTATACGTCATTTTTAAGATAAATAAGTGTGCTGAATAAATATAACAATAAAGGCTCTTACAGACAAACAAAAATGCTTTTGCTACAGTCAACATGAACATAAACATCAATAACGTTTAGATGAAAACTAAAAGTTGTTCCAGCAAAAGTAAAGAAATATCAGTGCTAACTCTTTGATTCTGAGAGGGTATTCTTGCATCAGAGGAGCGGGGGGCGGGGGGGGGGGGGCGGACCTTTGTACTTTATCAAATTTAGCGCATACAAAAACTGCTATGAAAGATACACATATCATACATAACATAAATATAAATAATTGATGGTTATTATTATTATTAGTAGACTACTACAACATATAATTATACTGTTATTAAATAATTAGTAAACAAGCACAATCAGTATGAAATTGATATGTGCTATACTTTTTTCACCCAGAGTAGTTTTCTTAACAGTACTTATAGCACTACTAAATATGTATCCTCAAGGTACAAACAGCACAAACAAATTTGTCCAGTTTCATCTTGTTGGATGAAATCAATTCCTTACCATTGCGAATTTTTTGATAAATATGCATAGGAAGTGGATGAACAACCAGAAGTTTCCGCAAGAGTTTACAGCCAGTGTTGGCAAAGCAAAGCAAAAGCCAGTTTACAAAAATTATCAGATGCAAAAGAAGTCGATGAACTACCAGAAGTTTCCGCAAGAGTTTACAGCCAGTGTTCGCGAAGCAAAGCAAAAGCCAGTTTACAAAAATTAACAGACCGTATAACTGCAAATATGCAAAAGAAGTCGATGAACTACCAGAAGTTTCCGCAAGAGTTTACAGCCAGTGTTCACGAAGCAAAGCAAAAGCCAGTTTACAAAAATTAACAGACCGTAGAACTGCAAATATGCAAAAGAAGTCGATGAACTATCAGAAGTTTCCGCAAGAGATTACAGCCAGTGTTCGCGAAGCATAAGTCAAATGGTTAAGGATTAATTTTATTAGTGTACTGCTACAACATATAATTATACTGTTAGTCAACAATTAGTAAAGAGGCAAAGAGTGACTTGCTGTGAGAGGTTAGTTAGTAAATTAAATATTATTTTCATCCACTTACCTAGAGCTCCGAAATATCTTGACACAATTTATCCACAGTGTGGTTGCACCATTTATGCATAGTCAATATGGAAGCAACAGTTTTCTTCAAACACAAGATAGTTTGCACCTGACAACTGTCGATATTCTTCAGATATGTCTTCTAAATTGACTGTTTAAAGTATTTTCCCTAAAAGTAAGTTTATACATTCAAAGTAGAAAAAGAATAAACAGTCAGTTCCCAAAAATCCAAACTACTGACTAGAAACAGT
Source organism: Candidula unifasciata (assembly GCA_905116865.2). NCBI lineage: Eukaryota > Metazoa > Mollusca > Gastropoda > Stylommatophora > Geomitridae > Candidula > Candidula unifasciata. The sequence continues at coordinate 9,301 of CAJHNH020000299.1, forward strand.
GACACACACATCGCAACACGACCGTCTCCCGTGAATTTAAATTCAAATTGCTGTAATCTAACAGCAAAGCTTGAAAATCTTGTATATCTACTTCAGAATATCCACTTGTTGATATGTAATACAAATTCATTCAGAACACAGAACTTTGCAAGCACATTAAAATGTCACACAATGCAACACATGAAAAGGGCTTACACTAACCTGTTTTCGAGGGACTCCATCCAAAAAGTCCGTGATTTAGATAGATGGCGTAATCTAGAGTTGGCGGTGGGCAGTAAAATAAGTACATTGGCTTTAATGACTTACCTGTAGGCTTTGATGACTTTCCTTTAGTCTTTGATGACTTACGTGTAGGCTTTGATGACTTACGTGTGGGCTTTGTTGACTTACCTGTAGACTTTGATCTTACTTGAAGGCTTTGATGACTTACCTGTAGGCTTTAATGACTTAACTGTAGGCTTTAATGATTTACCTGTAGGCTCTAATGACTTAACTGTAGGCTTTGATGACTTACCTGTAGGCTTTGACGACTTACCTGTAGGCTTTAATGACTTACCTGTAGGCTTTGATGACTTACCTGTAGGTTTTGACGACTTACCTGTAGGCTTTGAAAGGTTCTACTTCTGCAGAAGGGTCCATTGGATGTATCGCGTTATATCGAGCTAAAACCACGGCATAGGCATAGACGTAGTGGGTGCACAGGCTGAAGTCAATATCGTAGACGTCAAATCTGACATTGGGGTTTCTGTATCTGGCTTCAGCGTTGAAATAACATATCCGTATCAGACCGGTGGAGTACACTGTGGAGGAAAATTGTCGGTCACATCATGGGAGAATATGTCTACTGCTGTGGATAAATGTGGGTACAAAATAGGTGACTGTGGGTGAGTACAGAAGAATTCATTTGAAATAGTGTGACTCTGGGTTTACTGTGGTAAAAAAAAAAACACCATAAGAAGAGACAAGACTACACATACGAGCTAGAAAGAAAGATGAAATGAGACAGCGTCTGAATTTCATAGACAGACAAAGGATGAAATTATTTGGTCAGCTAATAAAAATACAGACATGCCAAACTTCATATAAGATTGCATTGAGTGTTGATAGTTGAAGTATATAATTACCATATTGACATGCACGTTATTTATTATCCATTTCTTTGTGCTGCATGACTGTCTGTGTCTTTATTTTCAAATTAAATATGGTAGACAATTTTGATGAACTCGATTCTCGCCAGAGCTACGGATTTCGTGCCTCCGTGCTGAGATCCGATGCAGCAGCATCAAGAAGGTACAGAAGGAGAAGAGGACAACATGGTAGAAAACAGCGCAATAGACGTGCTGGTGCACGCAAAAACCAATCAAAATCAGAACGCATTAGCAAGAGAAATCTCCGCATTCTTAGTTGGAACTGCAGGAGTGTTCGACAGAGAGACCCAATCTTGGAGAAACTGATATATGATTCTGATGTAATCGCACTTCAGGAGACCCGGCTGAATACAGAAGAAGCTCTGAATGTCTCAGGCTTCCAAACGTACTACAACAGCAATCACCTAGGCCAAGCGATCCTGGTCAGGCGCGGAATAACATCCTCAGTTGTAGACACGAGTGCATGGAACAACAGCGAAATTCAGGTCAAGGCCGTAAAGGTAGACGGGAGTAAACCTTTCACTCTAATCAACATTTATGCCTGTAATGATGAAGTTGACAAAAAAAAAGTGGACAATTTTAAGTGACATGTGCGAGCAGATAACCACCGACATCATTATGTGTGGGGACTTCAACGCCAAAGGTCGTCTATGGGGCAATCCGACGGTCAATAAACAGGTCGAGGCATTGGAGGAAGCACTAACAGACACGGATTTAATCTGCTTGAATGATGGCAGACCCACCAGAATCCACGACAGAGAAGGTGATACTGACAGTGCCCTTGATCTCACGCTGGTCTCTCCCAGTCTGAGTGCACTCTGCCAGTGGGGCGTACTGGGACATCATGGAAGCGACCTCCTTCCATGTTGGATTCTGGTCCACACACACACACACAAAACAATCTGCACAAGGTATCAGAGACCAGCCACTACTTTCCAGTACGCTGCACATCAGCCTAATGTAACTGGGCGTCTGCGAGACAGGTCACGCAGAACACTGGGAAAGAAGAAAGCTATTTTACAAGAGCTCCCGTAGTGGACACCTGTAGTCGCAGAAGCCTGGACAGAGAAACGAGGTGCCACCAAAGACTAGGAGAAATGCAGAAAGTCTTCGAATTTTACTGAGGTGCAGAAACAAGACATTAAACACAAAAAAACACAGACTCACTGAACATTTTAAACAACTCGCAAAGGAGTCTAAGCACACAATGTGGGAACATGTTTGCCAAGAAATAGGTTACGAAAAATCTCTCAGAAAATTTTGGCGGCTCCACCAAAAGAGGCAAACGGAGGCAAACAACCCTCTGTTATGCCCGAACTAAATATGGACATAGGGGTGGTGTGACAATCGGATAAGGAAAAGGGCGAGGCTATCCTGCACAGATTTCTCCTGCAGACATAAAGGAAAGATAGGGAAAAGAAGGAGCAGATGAAACAAAGTTTACATGATATCCAGATGGCTGAAATGGAGGAAGTCGATGATACAGTATACATCTCAACGGACTGCATCAGAGCAACACTGAAGACCTGTCCAGACACAGCTCCAGGGCCTGATGGCATTAGATACAGCCACTTCAAAAAAAAAAAAAAAAAAGGTGGTGACAGATATGGATGAACTATCCACGATTTTAAACAACACCATGAAAACTGGCATTATTCCTGATGACTGGCTCCACAGCTACCTCAGACCAGTTCCTAAGCCAAGAAAAGACCACACGAGAGTAAATGGCTACAGAATCAGCACACTCCAGGAAAACTCATTAAAAAAAATCGTTGCCAGAACGTTGACCCAAATATTGGAGTCAGGTGGCCTATTCCCCGCTACACTATGTGGGTACCGACCAGGAAGAGATACAGATGCCTACGACACATATGAGGGTTTCCAGGAGGGAATGGAAACGGCTGCAGCCGCTATTGACTTAGAAGATGCGTAAAACAGCGTCCCATACAACATGCTCATCATACCGCTGTTAAATATGCAGATCAACTGGATCGCAGCAGCGCTATTTCAAAAAACAGTGTCGCTACGATGTGGTGAATGGGCATTCGAACCTCAACGCGTCCTAATGGGTCTCCCCTAGGGATCACCATTGTCGCCTGTGCTCTTCAATGTGTACACAGCAGGAGTCACGAGTGCACAAAGCGTAGGTCTTGGCAGAACCATTTCGTATGCAGATGATATCCTTGTTTACCGTCGAGGTAAAAACAGGCAGGAAATTACAACTACACTACATCACGAACTAGACAGACTTAGTGAGTGGTGCCAGGAATCAATAGCTCAGGTGAACCCACCCAAAGCCTCCTTAACATGGTTTTCTCTGAATACCCACATCGTTAGTACACCAACGCCAGTCGTAAGCATCTGTGGTGTGGACATCGAGACAACCGACACCATGAAATACCTAGTCATGACATTTGATAGATGCCTGTCATACAAATGTCACGTAGACAACATCATACTTAGAGCCAGAAAAGGTTTGACAGCACTCAAGGTGCTAGCAGCAGCTGATATTGAACAACGCCTACTTTTCCTTCTCTATCAAGGGTTTGTGCTTAGCGTCATTGACTATGGTCTTGGCCTCCTCACTGTCAGCAAAACCCAGCTAGAAAAACTGGACCGAGTACAAAATGAGGCCTCGAGACTCATACTCATCTGTACAAAAGTCACCTCTTGCAACGCCATGCGCTATGTCCTGGGTTTGCCGACGATGACCAGCAGATACAAAGTGGCACAGGTCAATGCTTACAGGAGGGTATCGGCAGACGTTAACCACCCATTGCACAAAGCTATACACGACACAAAACGAACGCGTCTCAAAAGAGGCCGCTCTTTGATAGCAAAGGCTGAGGATTTAATCCAGCAGGTATGTGACCTAGACGAGATCAGTCATGGAAAAGAATGGACGAATACACCAGTAGACATGCATGGCATCTCTAAGGTTGCCATCACACTCGGAACGTATTGCAGGGATCAAATTCCTGCGGACGTAGACACAGAAGTAAGGGAACTGATAGATCAGCATTCAGACCCCGAAGATATAATCTACACAGATTGATCCGTGAAGCGCGGATCAAGGTCAGCATGGGCATACACAGCGCAAAGAAGGGTGAAAACAATACATGAGGACAGCGGCGCTTACCAGACAAACACGTCAAGCATGACAATGGAAATAGCCGCTGCTTCTAGAGCTTTAGCATGGGTATCCGAGCAAACCGCCACACAAGCAGTAATTGTCTCAGACTCAATGAATATGCTTCAGAAGATAGCAACAGGCAGTATGCGCTCTGAGTGGATAGAAAGCATTCGGAAATCGCATTTAACCTCCGTAACCTGGATCTACACAGGTCATGCGGGCGTAAAGGGAAATGAGCGAGCGGACCAACTGGCATGCACTGCATTAATGACTGGAGGTAAAAGTATGGACAGAGCAGATGTCGTCAACGCTGTACGAACTGGGCTAGTGGATAATGAGGAATTCCTGACACTAACACGATTGCGTGACACCAGAGTTTAGCATGGTGATGCACGTCTTTGCCGTCTTCGGGGCCGAGAAAAGGAGACGATATAACCAACTTCTCATGGGGACAATTAGTAGAAGTACTTTGGAGTGGCTGCTGCTTCGGAGAACTGATCACGCATGGGTATGCCCAATGTGCGATGATATCAAGTGTGATAACAAAACATAAAATAACATCTTGTAGGGAGTCGGCAGTGTGAAACCCAAGTTCAATGTTTCTCCTTCGTGCCAAAGAACTGCATGGCTGTTGGGTGAACAGTCGTTAACGAAGGCAGGCAGGTCGTTGTAAGGGCGACGCCTGCTGGTAGATGTAATGTCCTAAGTTCCTTCCCCAGCTAATAATGAGGGTACTGCTGGGTTGACCGTTTATTAACCCTCATATAATGCTTCAGGTCAAAATGGACGCTAGGGCACGGTCACCATTTTTACCCCTGCCAGACGGTGGCGGTTGCATTTTTGCTCCATTTGTAGACTGGAAGGTATATAATTTCATCGCCCAGCTTCTAGGTTGAGTGCATGGTGTGACACTGTGAGCTAAGTGTTTTTCGTTGGCACAGGAGCAGAGCAACTATGGGGTGACCGGTTTGCTATGAAGCTAAAACTAGGATTACCAGATTACCAGATCTAAGAATATTAAACAAAAAACAGTTAACCTGAAGATGTGTCACAGCGTATTCTTGTGTGTCAACTCAGTAACAGCGATGTCTCAGTTTATTGGGAGTCTTCTAATTGAAGCAGCACTCAGATGTAACTAGCTCTTATGGTCAGATAGGCGTAGCTGTTTCGAATTGCAGTCATAAGACACATAGTGTCACAATAGTGTAGGCTACAGAGACGAATGAAAAAGCTTAGATCTAAAGCTGTTGGTTCGGTCTCAATGTGGTTTTGTGTGGCTAGATCTGAAGGAACTTGGACAATCTGTGAGGCTCCTGACACAGTGAGAAACACGGAATGTCGCTTGTTTCAAATGTCAGATTCAAGAAGGTTTCCGCGCGGACAACATCAGACCAGCATCATATCAGCTGGAGACTAATATGTGCTACAGAAACATACACACGAGCACGCACACACATGTATATATATACTCACTTATACTCACACATGCACGTTCCACCAATGCGTGAGTATATATATATATATACACACACATGTGTGTGTTTTTGTGGGTTGGTGTTTGTTTGTGTGTGTGTGTGTGTGCTTATTTGTCACCAAATACCAATTCCAACAATGATAAAAAACACAGTGTGTACTTACCATTTTTCGTAACAACGATGATGTAAACAATCACAGCCAGCATGAGTTTGACTTTCACCATTTTCAAAGCAAAGAGTCGCTTGATGGCGTGCTGTAAGGAGACACACGAGCTATTCTAATGAATATAATTTAGGCTTTTATAAACTCTAGAAATTAGAAATTACTATAATCTCAACTGGGTGTGAAATGGTGAAGATCAAGAGTATGGAACCGTCTACCAGTGGGTCCTGACCTGTGTCTTGTCAAGGTCAAGATAAAGAAATGAAAGAAACGGACCTTTTACACGGAAGTCAGGAAAAAAAACGGCAGGAGGCGGATATTCTCCATTAGCAGTCTCCTTCTGTTTCGTCTTGTGTCTCCTCCTGTCGACAACTGTTTCGTCTTGTGTCTCCTCCTGTCGACAACTGTTTCGTCTTGTGTCTCCTCCTGTCGACAACTGTTTCGTCTTGTGTCTCCTCCTGTCGACAACTGTTTCGTCTTGTGTCTCCTCCTGTCGACAACTGTTTCGTCTTGTGTCTCCTCCTGTCGACAACTGTTTCGTCTTGTGTCTCCTCCTGTCGACAACTGTTTCGTCTTGTGTCTCCTCCTGTCGACAACTGTTTCGTCGTCTGTGTCACCTAGACCAGGGCTATTCAACTTGGTTTACGTAGGGGTCCAAACTCTAAAACTGGGCACTAGCACGGACCAGAGGCCTCAACCCCAACATAGAGATCCATAACAAAATGCAACTGACAATGATGAGCGGGCAACTTGCTAGGCCTCTGCAGACCAGACTTGGCTGGCGGTCCGCTACTTGAGTAGCACTTCTCTAGGATTTCTTTACAGACAGTCTCATCTAATAGACAATGGTAGCCATTCTTAATATAATTATCACCAGTCTAGAGGTGATGTGTTCAACATTACGCTTGTCTGATACTTAATTTAGATTTTTTCGGGGGTATCCATGGCGAAGTGCTCAACCTGTTTGCCTCAGGCTCTGGAGAGCGTGACTTCGTTTCACGGGGACGCTGCTCAGTTTACGAGTACAATTCAAAAGAAGATCCCTGAGGATCGTCACCGGAGATACGGAGGTCGTGCTCTGTAAAACGCTTTCAGCGGACAGCTAGATGTACTGCGGAGATATGCAGAGCCATTCGGGATAAACCCGGTGCAAAGAAGTCAATGCTTTCACGTTACTTTTTTTTTAGGAGTCAGGCTCGATGAATATGTAAGAACCTTTCCTGTGCGGATTTAAACCTGGTTAAATAAATATCTTCTGTTTAGTATCTTACATGCAAATATAGTTGTCAGAGCGTGGGTGTGTGGGTGTCATTTTGACATTATCATTCACTTAGAGAGGGCCGAGTGGTCACAGTGACAGGCTCTCATGCTCGAGACCCGGGGGCGACCCACAGTAAAGTCATGAAGTATTGTTTTCTTTTGTTTGCTAAAGGGGCAAAATCAAACATCGGAACCGGCAGTCTGTGGCGACAGAGCTAGCCACGCGGTCCTCAGTCTCATGACACCATGTTAACGTCAACCTAAAAAAAATAAGCTATACAACAGACAGTTGTTACAGTAATTAGCAAAAAGAAAACGGTTTGTGGTAGAAGATTCCACGAATGTATCCCGTACACACAGGCTTCTCTATACTGTGTATTGCACTCGATCAGTGCGGCAATGCACACTTGTCAAGCATCTATGGGATATCTTTGATAAGTCAGTAAACACCCCAGCTCTCACTGAACAAGGCTAAACTAATATCTACCGTCTAACATACAGAACGATGGAAATTAATAACATATGAGAAATAATTAATTATACAATATCAGTGACTCATCCTTCTGCTCATGTAGACTCGCCACATTGCAATACTTCGAAGCCGCGGCCGTCTGTGTCCAGATATATGCTACAGGCAACTCCCGCCCGACCGTATAGATACACCAGTCCGTGATTTACCCGCCACAGTCCTTCTGCCATCTTCTTTATCTCAGAGACTCTGCCATCTGAGGAATTACAGGCCAATACACAATAGCTTGTGGAAACATTTCAGACTCGAACAGCCAAACACACACACACACACACACACACACACACACACACAGACACGGACACACACACAGACACACACACACAGACACATACACACACACACACACACACAGACACACACACGGACACACACACACACACACACACAGACACACACACACAAATAAAAAGTTGATGACCATTAATATCCATTAACGAAACAGAAAATACAAGAAATTTAGAAACTCTGAATATCCCTCATTTAAATATCGTGGGTTAAAAATAACACTCTTGACTAAATTACTACAACCACGGCTGTTGAGCATGATATTGATGAACTACTACTACTACTACTACTACTACTACTACTACTACTACTACTACTACTACTACTACTACTACTACTACTACTACTACTACTACTACTACTACTACTACTACTACTACTACTACTACTACTACTACTACTACTACTATACTACTACTACTACTACTACTACTACTACTACTACTACTACTACTACTACTACTACTACTTCTACTAATACTACTACTACTACTACTACTACTACTACTACTACTACAACAACTAGTACTACTACGACTAATATTACAACACCACCACCAGGTAGTAGTAGAAGTGGTACTGCTACTACATCAACAGTTTTAAGAAAGAGAAAATGGCGCTATAGTGAACACATCCTGGGAAGAAACAATCAGAGCATCACCTAACAGGCACTGAAAGGGGAAATAAAGTGAAAAAGGACAGGAAGACGCCATAAAGGAAACGATTAGACAAACATTAATGAGAGAGGCCAAAGCTGATTGACTGGATCTTATCCATGGTTTTGAACAGAATGCACAGGAAATAACGGAATGGAGGAATAGACTGCGAGCTCTATGTGACATATAATGGCACAAGACGATGATGGTGCTGAAGTTATAGATATACATATATAAATTAGCTACAAAAGTATTCAGCTACAAAATCGAGAGATCACCAACCTCCATTAAGCTGCTGATTTTTTTGACGTCATCTTCCTGAGCACCATTTAGCACTTTTCGACTCGAAATGCTAAAAGGTTTTTTTTTTCCCTCTCCAAAAGTTCGTTTTCAAGTAAGGCAAAAAATGAAAACAAATAGCAGTCACGCTATTTAATGTTTTTAACAGTTGACGTCTCTGCACACTAGGCATTCCCCAGCGTGCTCAGTTTCCCCCATGCAGCCCCAGGTGTACCATAAAAAGGTGGTTTCAGTCTCTCCTGTCGGTATTTTTTCCCCTCCCCCATCAAAGACAGGAAATCCAGGTTCCCCATGGAAAGTCTAATGTTCTATGCTTGTTATGAGTTGGAGCTAGTGTTAGGGTTAGAGTCAGGGATATGGTTAGCAGGTGTCTATGAGGCAGTCAGGCTGACAAAGCTCCTAACCCTATTCCTAACCCTAACCCATAAAATTCCTGTCATTTTAGACTTTCCTGGAAATTCCGGGATTTTCTTTGTTAGTAGTGATTTAAACATAAAGTACCCTCACTTCTTGTCCACTAAGACACAACTTGAGTTGAGTTGGGTCAGAAATTGAGATCACAGCACTCGGGGCATTCCTATGCGTGCTCCGTTCTCCTCTTCAGCAGCCACCACACAGTTCCAGTTATGATAGTACCAGTCACTAACTGGTTAAATGCCCGTCTTGCCTTTCCTCTGAGTGTAGTCAGCCGGCCAGACCCTCTGGTTATACCCAGGTGTCTCATTCTCTCCAGGCCATAATAATCTTCTTTCTCTACTGACTCCGTTGCTTGTTCCCAAAGGGCCTCGACCACATCTCCCTTGTCATGTATCAATTTTGCACGCAGGTTGTGCAGATCCAGCTAATTTGTCTGCCTGTTCATTACCCACCACGCCGACATGGCCTGGAGGCAAGATCCAAAGTATGCTCACTACCGGTGACCTTGCCAGTGATGCTTACCACTCTGCTCGAAGCATTCCAGTCTTCACCTTGTTTATCATGCTTTTAGAGTCTGTTACCATTACGATATGTGTATGTATCGTGTTCTCTAGCCACGGAGAGCTGCAGTTACCGCCTCCATCTTCATTCTCATGCTAGATGTTATGGTGTCATATGCTAGGCTGTCTTGCACTAAAGATCTTCCATTAGCTTTCGCTACGAACTCCCAGGCACTTCCTTTTCCTCTTAGCACCAATCAGTAAGCAGACGGTACTGACGTGCTTCACTGGGCTTCACATAGACAATGCCGTGATCCTTCCTAACGATTCATGGGAGGAGTTTCAGCCTAAACAAGAAACTGTGGCGGCGACACTGGCTTTAGAGGATGCAAATAACAGAGTAGCTATTTTGACTCTCAAGGAAATTTAACGGACAGTATGACCCCATTATAACCCCTGTGTCGTGTATATGCCTTCCTATATACTGATGGTGTCCTGTCCAGCACTTCTGGTCTTCATCAAAAGAGTTTCTCATACGGTTTTCCATGTAATTTCTATGCGGTGTTTTACTCGTGGCGGAACCTAGTATTTCGTTTAAAACTCGGACACTAATATAGATATTGTAACGAAATTCGTAGTTGATTTTACCGTGCTTTCGCCCATATCATGCAGTCTTGTTAGTGTCAGAGATTCGTCATTAACCACTAGCCCAGTCCGTACAGCGTCTGGTAGGTAGTCTTAGTTTCAGCTTCATAGCAAACGGGTCACCCCATCTTTGCTCCTCTCCTGTACCAGCGAAAAACACTCAGAATGTTTATCACAGTCCCTTGTGGAAAGATTGACAAGCCCAGTCCGTACAGCGTCTGGTAGTCTGGTAGTGGACTAATCTACATGCATGCGAAGTAGGGTGAGAGTTAATAAAACGGCTAGAAATGGCCATCATTGTGGTCCAGGCAGCAACACACCCCATGACCTTGTCGCGCCCGTGTATGAGTTTTCCCAGTTTGCCACCGGTGTGTCCGCCAGTCAAGCAGTGACATCTGACCTATTGAGACACTTTCCCCAACATGGGAACTTTGCGTCCTATGCTGCCTGGACACTAATTGTGGCCTTTTCCTGCATATAATATCATCCGACTTGGCATAAACGGAGGTAAGTCCACTCTAAATTTCGTTACCTTATCTTTATTAGTGTCTGAGTTATGATAAGAAAACTGGGTTCAACCATAAATGAAACATTCAATAGCTTCTGAAGTCAGTTTCAGTACGGAGATTCTCTGCACGCCACTTTTCATTATGTGCCTATTGTAAAGCCATGTTCTGTGTCTTTCAGCTATCGATTCAACGGTTGTTGCCTGAACATGTTTCTTATTTCCTCAGAGTTTTTTAATTCCTTCGATTAAATAAAATCATTTAAACTACTCATGTTTGCACCTTGAAGTGTGATGGCACTAGGTTACATTCCACGAGATCCTAGCCTGGTGCAGGAAAGGCTGGCAGATGATTCCACAAGGTTTAGTTACAGAAAGAAGGCGCAGTTAATCACTGCAGACTTTCGCTGACATGAGACACTCATGTTGTAATTTCAACCGACTGAGCATGTTGAGAAAGAATGAGAATCTATGCCTGTGTATGCCTGTGTATGTCTATGCATGGCAAGAATGAGAATCTATGCTTCGTGAAAAAGGGCAATCTTGGCTTCTGAATTTCAAGGCAGTTAGCATCGCTGGATATGTTCTTTTGTCTGTCGTCATGGTTATCATGTGATGATAAGCATAGGCTGTCATGCTTCGCCATCCACCACGATCACCAAAATCGTGGATCAGACATTGCGCTTGTTTCGTCACGTCTATGTCGCTAAACTATCCAGGTATTTACAGTGGTACATTGGAAATCGAACGCCTTGAAAGTCAAACAACTTAGAAGAGCAACAAAATTGTCATGTGAATTTTGCCACACTGTAAACAAACGTTTGCCACGAGCTGGTCAGGTACCAGACCTGACAGTTCAAGAGCATCAGCACCTTCACCAGCAACAGAAGGAAGAAACTGCAGAAGAAGAAGAGAGGGCTGGAAGGATAACCACTGCTGAATATTGTTTGATCATGTGTTCAAAACCCAAACAGTTATTGAGAGGTGGCACCCTGAGCGATAACGTTACCGAACACTTTAGACAAATTAAAAGTGGTTGCTGACACCAGCTTTTGCCACTTTGGATGTTTTACATCCAGATTTAGATGTTTTCTCTGGCATTTAGATGGCTCTTTTGACGTTCAGATGGTAGATGTTTTTCTAGATGTCTTCTATTTAGAGTAAATTTATAAAATCTAACCTAAGAAACAGGATGAAATTTGACCTCTTAAATGCTATCTTGACAATAAAATTCGGCCTGATAAGAGTAGGAAAAGGCTGTTCCACTTATCAGCTCCCTGATTGGGTATTAAAAGAAATTGGAATAGCTAAAGCATACCAGAGTCATTTTGGATCTGAAGCTTCAACTTCATCATCCAAGCTATGTTTATCCTGTGGATCTTGCAAGGCAGACTTCGGTAAAGATGAGGACATGATTCTATGCTATGTTATTTGTGACTCTTTCCATTTGGATGTTTTTTTTTAGATGTTTCCCCGCTAATGTAGATGTTTTTAGATATTTTTTGACTCCGTTTTGGATGGGTTTTTTTTTTTTGTCAAAGAAAAGTGGCAACACTGGCCGACACCAGAGCACTTTTGTATGCTTGCTGTCAATATAAGCTAGTGATGCCAAAGACTCTACAGATAATGAACGACTACGATATGAAACACAAGAAAGAATCCATGATGTAATCATGCAAGTTGGCTCACCTTACAATGTCCTTCCTATATGCCCCCCTCCCCTTATCCCTCTCCCCACTCATATGAGCCATGTCACAATGTTTATCAAAGCAGATTAAATACGACGTTTTTAATGTTTTTAATTTATTTATTTATTTATGTTTGTGAGCGAGGATACATGTGTGTGTGTACGTATGGATGTGTATGTATGAGTGTTTGTGCCTGTATTTGTGTGTCTGTGTGTGTGTGTCTGCGGTGTGTGTCCTATTGTCTGTTGTATGTGTGTGTGCCTGTGTATGCCTGTGTATGTGTATGCATGGATGCATGTATGTATATATATATATGTATGTATGTATGTATGTGTGTGAAATACGTATTTGAATACATGTGTCTATGATGGGTGTATGTTTGTGTATATCTATATGCGTGTACGTATGTGTGTAGGTGGGTGTGTATGTATGTATGTATGTGTCTGAGTGCGTGAGTGGGTGGAGGTCTGTATATTGGTGTGTGTGCGCCCGCAACTGTGCCCATGCAGTTTATCACCCATGCGTTTGTGTTCTTTCCTGGCTTTCGTAATATGCATATTATTACATGAACATGACCCTCTCCACTGATAAAATACAACTGACGTATGAAGTACGGGTGTTCGATTGTTCGTTCGTTCTTGTGCGCACTCCAATTGCCAGTTTCATGCATATTTATTTATTTATTTATTCACCTTCACACATACGTGAATATGTCTCATCTATCCACCTACATACCTACTCACCTGCAAGCTCGCCCGCTTACTTACTTCTCTACCTAACTGCCTACTTATAGACATGCCAGCCCAAATGCTTAGCTAATAAGTCCACTAGTTCACCCGCTTAGTTACTTCTCTACCTAACTGCCTACTTATAGACATGCCAGCCCAAACGCTTAGCTAATAAGTCCACTAGCTACTTTGCTAAGGGTGTTTCAAAACCTGATGCAGCTGAACGTTTTCTTAAATGACCTCGTCTCCCAGGTCGACCCAGGCTTAAATGGGTACTAGGTAAAATCTTGGAAAGTAAAGACGGTTGTAGTGATGTTGAACACATTATCCACCGAGAGCCGATTAGCTATACAAATATAGGTCTAGCCCTATATGCCCAGTACACCTCATGGCGTAAAAAAGGGTCTTTTACTTACTTACCTGCTTAACTACCCACTTACACACCTGTCTACTTACCTACCTACTAACCTGCATGCAAACTTGTCTACATAATTGTTCACCTACCTGCAATTATATCCTTACACATATACGTTCTTACTGACTAAGAGCTGACCTGTCTACGTGCCTAAATGCCAGCCTGGCTACTTAAACTATAACCTGCTTACTCGCCTGCCCACCTACCTAAATCCCGTCCTGGAAGTCGTACCTAACTTCAAAAATCTGTAACTCGGTTACTTCTCGGTGCAAGGTTTTTGAATTCTGCATGCAACCTGTTGGTTTACGACAATTCACGCCAAGATGGTCTGATTATCGATACAGATAGTTCAGTGCTGAGTGGAAAGAGAAGTTCCTAGGGGTTCGTAGCGAAAGCCAATTGCAAATCTTTAGTGCAAGACAGCCTAGCATGTGACAACACAACATCTAGCATTAAAATAGAGGTTGAGGCAGTAACTGCAGCTCTCTGGTGGCTAGAGAACGAGGTGCATGCACATGTCCTAATTGTAACAGACTCTAAAAGCATGCCAAGAAAGCTGAAGAGGCGGATGCTTTGCGCAGAGTGGCATGCTTTCCTTGCAAGGTTACATACAGATAGTGAGCATACTTTGGATCTTTTTTCCAGATTATGCCGGGGTGGTGGGATATGAACAGGAAGAGAGATTAGCTGGATCCACACCACTAGGCATTGAACTGATAAGGACAAGGTATACATGGTCAACATCCTTTGGGAACAAGAAACGGAATCAGTAGAGAAAGAAGATTATTATGGGATGGAGAGAATAAGGCACCTGGGTGTAACCGGAGGGACTAGCCGGCTCACTACACTTAGAGAAAAGGCAAGAAGGATATTTAACCAGATTGTGACCGGTACCATCAGTATTGAAACTCTGTGCTGACTGCTGAAGATGAGGACGCAGCTTGCACGGGAATGCCCTAAGTGCTGTGATGTCAGTTCCTCACTCAACGTAACTCAACATTTTAAAATGTCAACAATAAATCTTTTTTTTTTTTTTTTTATCAATTTGTGGTGTAAAAAAAAAAAAAAAGAAGAAGAAGAAAACACTGACTCAAAGCAAGGATTCCTTTTTTGTTATTTTTTTTTTTTTTTCTGAGTATTAACATGTTCATGTCAATTAAAGGTAGGTAGATATATTAGCTTTAGACAAGTTCTTAAGTTATCTAATCCCATAAACTGTTGCAGCTGTTTTATACAGTCTCCCTAATTCCACTTTAAACCTTGCTGCATTTATTCTGGATATCTGTGAAATCATCTTCGAGCTGTTGTTGGAAATCCTAACAATTTTCTATAGTTTCATAAATATTTAACCTAGGGACAAATGTGATCTTAATGTGGAAATTCTCTTTGGGTTCAGCCAAACTGGGGAACAACTGGCTGAGCGGTTATTAGTTCGGGCTTTCATACGAGATACCCGGGTTCGACCCCTGGTATGGGGATGGGTCTATCGGAGGCACAATTAAATTTCACTACCTCCCTGTCTACAGAGCCATCAAATGTGGTGACTACTGACAGTGTAGCCGAACTCTTGTAGCTAGAGAATGCTCAGTGTCACTGTCAGCACTGTGGTAGCTGCGAGTTAGTGATGTATAGTGCATTTTTGTGATAATAAGGTCAAACTGATGCTAGTGGCCAGATCTTTGATGTCTCCATGACAACCTTTGACGGTCTTTAGTTTTGGCGAAATAAAAAGTAGTTTTTGATGCACAGCTCACTTCTAGTGCAGGATTCCAATAGTTAATTCGATGTCAGATTGCAAGAGGCTACAACATGAAAACGGAAACTGCAAGAGGCAGAGGAAGGTCTATATGAACATGGATAGATCGAGTTAACAGCTTGCTGACACTCAACAATATCACCACGCAGCAGCCAAATGAGTGCACAATATATAGGAAGCTGATAAATAACCGCGCCTGTGACGCTTAACAGCATTAGAGAGAAAGACATTAGATAGTTAAATAGAATTAGAGTATTTGAAAACAAAAACAAAAAAGTATTTTCATTATTGTAGGATCAAAACATTTACATATTTCAAAATTGAATGTCCCAGTGAAAACTTGATTACAGTTAGTTACTGTCTGGTACTTATTGCTCATCCAAAACTAATCTGTTCCTCTACGCTGTGTTTGTCGGACATATATTGCTTTCTGGCGATGACAGCCACCACAATGACAAACGCACACATGACCAAACAGATGGCAAATGTAGTCACTGTGGAGTCATCCGTCGTTGACGCCTGCGTATTGTCTGCTGTTGTATTGTCTGCACCTTGTGCGGTATTTTCTGTCGTCTCTTGGAAAATAGTTGTAGAGGTGACATTTGTTGCAGTAGTTGTTGTTTCATTTCTTGCCACTGTTGTTGATGTTTGTAGGAGTCTCGCAGTTGTTATCGTTTCGGATAATTGTTTTATAATCTTCATGAAAGGGAATGGGCCGTAACCACACACCTACAAAAAAAAAAAATATTATAATATTGACTTTTGTGTAAAAAATAATAGCACTTAGGGAAAGGACATCTAGCAATTAAAGAATAACAGTCTGTATCTTCACCCTTTGCAAAGTAAAACAGAAGATTTATCAAATATATCATTACATATTACACTATAATTAAGTTATGAAGAGAGAAATCTATTGAAGACAAAAATAACAGATCAAGCGATCGTAACAGAAAAGCCAAAAGGAATTAAAGTAACAAATCAGTTTACTTATTTAAGTTGTAATTTTGATAGCTATAGAAAGACATCATGGAACTCAGTGGCAAGACATCATGACACTCAGTAGCAAGACATCATGACACTCAGTAGCAAGACATCATGACACTCAGTAGCAAGACATCATGGCACT
Source organism: Candidula unifasciata (assembly GCA_905116865.2). Taxonomy (NCBI): domain Eukaryota; kingdom Metazoa; phylum Mollusca; class Gastropoda; order Stylommatophora; family Geomitridae; genus Candidula; species Candidula unifasciata. The sequence goes on from CAJHNH020000299.1 coordinate 26,033, forward strand.
CAGTGACAAGACATCATGACACTCAGTGACAAGACTTCATGACACTCAGTGACAAGACTTCATGACACTCAGTAGCAAGACATCATGGCACTCAGTGACAAGACTTCATGACACTCAGTGACAAGACTTCATAACACTCAGTAGCAAAACACCATGACACTCAGTGACAAGACATCATGGAACTCAGTGGCAAGACATCATGGAACTCAGTGGCAAGACATCATGACACTCAGTAGCAAGACATCATGACACTCAGTAGCAAGACATCATGACACTCAGTAGCAAGACATCATGACACTCAGTAGCAAGACTTCATGGCACTCAGTAGCAAGACTTCATGGCACTCAGTAGCAAGACATCATGGAACTCAGTAGCAAGACATCATGACACTCAGTGGCAAGACATCATGGAACTCAGTAGCAAGACATCATGACACTCAGTGGCAAGACATCATGGAACTCAGTAGCAAGACATCATGACACTCAGTGGCAAGACATCATGGCACTCAGTGGCAAGACTTCATGACACTCAGTAGCAAGACATCATAACACTCAGTAGCAAGACATCATGACACTCAGTAGCAAGACTTCATGACACTCAGTAGCAAGACATCATGACACTCAGTAGCAAGACATCATGACACTCAGTGACAAGACTTCATGACACTCAGTAGCAAGACTTCATGACACTCAGTAGCAAGACATCATGACACTCAGTGACAAGACTTCATGACATCATGACACTCAGTTGCAAGACAAGACTTCATGACACTCAGTAGCAAGACATCATGACAACTCAGTAGCAAGACATCATGACACTCAGTAGCAAGACATCATGACACTCAGTGACAAGACTTCATGACACTCAGTGACAAGACATCATGACAATCAGTAGCAAGACATCATGACACTCAGTAGCAAGACATCATGACACTCAGTAGCAAGACATCATGACACTCAGTGACAAGACATCATGACACTCAGTAGCAAGATGACATCATGACACTCAGTAGACAAGACATCATATGACACTCAGTAGCAAGACATCATGACACTCAGTAGCAAGACATCATGACACTCAGTGACAAGACTTCATGACACTCAGTAGCAAGACATCATGACACTCAGTGGCAAGACATCATGACACTCAGTGACAAGACTTCATGACACTCAGTGACAAGACTTCATGACACTCAGTAGCAAGACATCATGACACTCAGTGACAAGACTTCATGACACTCAGTAGCAAGACTTCATGACACTCAGTAGCAAGACATCATGACACTCAGTGACAAGACATCATGACACTCAGTAGCAAGACATCATGACACTCAGTAGCAAGACATCATGACAAGACTCAGTCAAGACATCATGGACACTCAGTAGCAAGACATCATGACACTCAGTGGCAAGACATGACACTCAGTAGCAAGATGACATCATGACACTCAGTAGCAAGACATCATGACACTCAGTAGACACTCAAGACATCATGACACTCAGGGACAAGACATCATGGCACTCAGTGACAAGACATCATGACACTCAGTAGCAAGACATCATGACACTCAGTGGAAAGACATCATGGCACTCAGTAGCAAGACATCATGACACTCAGTGGCAAGACATCATGACACTCAGTGGCAAGACTTCATGACACTCAGTGGCAAGACTTCATGACACTCAGTGGCAAGACTTCATGACACTCAGTGGCAAGACTTCATGACACTCAGTGACAAGACATAATGGCACTCAGTAGCAAGACTTCATGGAACTCAGTAGCAAGACATCATGACACTGACAAGACTCAGTGTGGCAAGACATCATGACTCAGTGACAAGACATCAGGACATCATGACACTCAGTAGCAAGACATCATGACACTCAGTGGCAAGACATCATGACACTCAGTAGCAAGACATCATGACACTCAGTGGCAAGACATCATGACACTCAGTAGCAAGACATCATGACACTCAGTGACAAGACATCATGACACTCAGTAGCAAGACATCATGACACTCAGTGGCAAGACATCATGACACTCAGTAGCAAGACATCATGACACTCAGTAGCAAGACATCATGACACTCAGTGACAAGACATCATGACACTCAGTGAAGACTCAGTAGGCAAGACATCATGGAACTCAGTGAAGACATCATGACACTCAGTAGCAAGACATCATGACACTCAGTAGCAAGACATCATCAGACACTTCAGTGTGGCAAGACATCATGACACTCAGTGGCAAGACATCATGACACTCAGTAGCAAGACATCATGACACTCAGTGACAAGACATCATGACACTCAGTAGCAAGACATCATGACACTCAGTCAGTGCAAGACATCATGGACACTCAGTGGCAAGACATCATGACACTCAGTAGCAAGACATCATGACACTCAGTGGCAAGACATCATGACACTCAGTAGCAAGACATCATGACACTCAGTAGCAAGACATCATGACACTCAGTAGCAAGACATCATGACACTCAGTGGCAAGACATCATGACACTCAGTAGCAAGACATCATGACACTCAGTAGCAAGACATCATGACACTCAGTGACAAGACATCATGACACTCAGTGGCAAGACATCATGACACTCAGTGGCAAGACATCATGACACTCAGTGGCAAGACATCATGACACTCAGTAGCAAGACATCATGGACACTCAGTGGCAAGACATCATGACACTCAGTAGCAAGACATCATGACACTCAGTAGCAAGACATCATGACACTCAGTGGCAAGACATCATGACACTCAGTGGCAAGACATCATGACACTCAGTGGCAAGACATCATGACATCATGACACTCAGTAGCAAGACATCATGACACTCAGTGGCAAGACATCATGACACTCAGTAGCAAGACATCATGACACTCAGTGGCAAGACATCATGACACTCAGTGGCAAGACATCATGACACTCAGTAGCAAGACATCATGACACTCAGTGGCAAGACATCATGACACTCAGTAGCAAGACATCATGACACTCAGTGGCAAGACATCATGACACTCAGTGGCAAGACATCATGACACTCAGTAGCAAGACATCATGACACTCAGTGGCAAGACATCATGACACTCAGTGGCAAGACATCATGACACTCAGTAGCAAGACATCATGACACTCAGTAGCAAGACATCATGACACTCAGTGGCAAGACATCATGACACTCAGTGGCAAGACATCATGACACTCAGTGGCAAGACATCATGACACTCAGTAAGCAATGACACTCAGTGACAAGACATCACTCATGACACTCAGTGACAAGACATCATGACACTCAGTAGCAAGACATCATGACACTCAGTGGCAAGACATCATGACACTCAGTAGCAAGACATCATGACACTCAGTGGCAAGACATCATGACACTCAGTGGCAAGACATCATGACACTCAGTAGCAAGACATCATGACACTCAGTGGCAAGACATCATGACACTCAGTGGCAAGACATCATGACACTCAGTAGCAAGACATCATGACACTCAGTAGCAAGACATCATGACACTCAGTGGCAAGACATCATGACACTCAGTGGCAAGACACTCATGACACTCAGTAGCAAGACATCATGACACTCAGTGGCAAGACATCATGGCACTCAGTGGCAAGACATCATGACACTCAGTAGCAAGACATCATGACACTCAGTAGCAAGACATCATGACACTCAGTGGCAAGACATCATGACACTCAGTGCAAGACATCATGACACTCAGTGGCAAGACATCATGACACTCAGTGACATCATGGCACTCAGTGGCAAGACATCATGACACTCAGTGACAAGACAATGACACTCAGTAGCAAGACACACTCAGTGGCAAGAGACAGGCAAGACATCATGACACTCAGTGGCAAGACATCATGACACTCAGTAGCAAGACATTCATGACACTCAGTGACAAGACATCATGACACTCAGTGGCAAGACATCATGACACTCAGTAGCAAGACATCATGACACTCAGTGGCAAGACATCATCAGTAGCAACATCATGACACTCAGTGGCAAGACATCATGACACTCAGTGCAAGACATCATGGACAGACAGTGGACACTCAGTGACAAGACATCATGACATGGACACTCAGTAGCAAGACATCATGACACTCATGACAACTCATGGAACATCATGACACTCAGTAGCAAGACATCATGACACTCAGTGAACAAGACATCATGGCACTCAGTAAGCAAGACATCATGGACACAAGACCATCAGCAACGGTGGCAATCATCATGACACTCAGTGGCAAGACATCATGACATCAGTGGTAGCATGTCATCATCACTCACACTGGCAAGACATCATGAACACCCACAGTAGCAGGACATCATGACACTGCAGTCAAGACATACACAATCATCATGAACTCAGTATCAAGACATCATGACACTCAGTCAAGACTCTCTTCCCAGGCATATACCCCTCCATTATTGTTCTCTCTAGACTTCCATGACGTTTCAAGTGACCAAAATATTTCAATTTTCTTTGTTTTATTGTCTTTACTAGCCAACCCTCTTCAATATTCAGCTCTTGAAGTATGGATGCATTTGTTCTTTTCTTTACCCAAGATATTCTTAGAACTTGTCTGTAACATTTATATTCAAATGCATTTATGCGCTGTTCCGCTTGTTTAGTAAGTGTCCAGGTCTCACAGGCGTATGTTGCAATGCATCCGCACTCAGTGGTAAGACACCATGGCACATAATTGCAAAACTACATGACACTCAGTGGCAAGACGTAGGCAGCTTTTTCCAGCTTCAGTAACATTTAAAAATCTCAACTGCAGTTTTAAATACAGGTTGTTGTTGTTTTTTTTTTTTTTTTTTATTCTATTTTTTAAATATTATTTCACTTTGGACAAACATCAATGAAAGATACAGGACCACTGAACATATCTAAGGAAAATTAAATGCATTTGAAAACTAATACTTGAGAAAAATGTGGAGCATAAAATACGATGTATTTAATAGAGGTGGGGAAATAAGAGACAACAGGAAAATGAATCAAAATGAATGAATCTACACCTTCAGACTTTCGCTGCGACTGAGGCGGCATTTATGGGTATCCCAAGCAGACTATTTAGTCCATTCCTAAATTAGTCAGTAAGAGTGTAATATTATTAACACTTTCAAAATGAGTGTTGGTTCCGTACAGTAAAGTAAATATAACCCGAAGGACCGTTTCCTCGCCATTGTCTAACGGACTTAGGTTACTAGGTTCATATTTATATAGACTTTTGTGTACTTGGTGGATGATGTCGAGAACATCACAACGGCTGCCTTTACATTCGAGAACATTTATTGGTACTAATTTTTGGACTGGCAGATTAGATCCTTTGCTGTAGATGTTGTGTGTGTGTGTGTGTGTGTGTGTGTGTGTGTGTGTGTGTGTGTGTGTGTGTGTGTGTTTGTTTCCTCCACACTTTAAAAGAAAAAAAAACATAACAGTGACTTGAACACTTTTTTTTTCAAAGTTCAAATCCTATAAAAAAAGAGGAGGATTCCTTTCACATTCGATCTTCAAACCTCAGTCCCTAATAAAAGTATATGCCTGCCAACAGTCTCTATTATTAAACCAACCGTAAGTTTGCCACTTGGTCGTTTAGGTACGCTGACTGATTTAATAGGCTACAGCAGCGACTATAAATAAACTTCGAATGTATTGATAATAGTTAAACTGTCGTCTCTTACGGCATGCATGAAAAAGATTAGTTGTCCTGTTGTGTCTTATAAAATAGGAACTGGAAAATGCCATGGCCGGCGAAATGACCATCTAAAACACACACATCTCAGGTAGCTGACCACTGCTCAAGAAACTCACCGTTCCCTTAAAATCATCCAGGTCGATGGCAGAAAACATGACCCCTAGAACACCAAGATTGCCCATCCAAGTTATCTGACAGATAAACCATATTATCAGCGATATCAAGATTCTACATCAAAATTACATATAAGACAGAGGTTGGGCTAAATCGTCACCTTTTGAGTCCAAGTCAAGTCCCAGGTCGTTGCCACCAAGTCTGAAATCAAGTCTCAAGTCATCAAGAATGTTCTCACGTCCAGTCTTGAGTCAAGTCTCTTCATATATTATTTATAGGTCATGTATGCGACAACGCTTATGGATTAAAGTAGTTTATTATCCTGCTGAAACAACAGTTAACATTAGTTTTTTTATGTAAATAGCTGAACTGAATGCATTCAATTACACACTAAATGTATTTTTTTTTTATTTTTATTGTAGCGAATTTGCAGAAAACGTTGTCGAATTATTATATTATTTTTTTTAAATTAATTTTTTTTATTATTTCATCACCAAACCTCACAATTGCCTGCCACGAAGAAAAAGTCAAACCAAGTCATCGAGTTTGATTAAGTCGCAAGTTCAATCATAAGTCGCTGGTTGCAACACCAAGTCGAATCGCAAGTCGAGTCGGACACGAGCCCAATTCTAACGACGTTTGCTGAAAGATATAACCTGGCCACGACATTAAAATTTATTCTCGTCATCAAGCGCCTTGCTGGCTGACATCGGCAATCATTTCTCTCCAGAATTTGTGATCTCCAAGAGTATGTTATCAGCTGACACCCATCCATTCAATGACAAACAGCTATCAGAAATCCTCTTACATTGTCCCATGACTCTTTTTTTTCTTTCCTCTCAAGATTCCCATGTGGTCATCACAATTCCCAGTTTCATAATAAGTTGTCTTCGAGCTCTAACCTTTTTCAAAACATTTTTTTGTTTTTGTTTTGTTGTCAAAGGAATTCTAACAAATTTCTGAGAATTTGGAGCAAAGTCAGGATCCGTTAAGAATGGAAATATGAGAGGAAAAGAAACAATATGTTTACAACCACCGGTCTTTTGGGAGAAGCAGCGAGTACACCTCAGGACATATGCAAGAGGAGACGACGCATCTACCGATCTGTTCAGTGTGCTAAATGAAGTCTAAAATGAATTGACCGTTATCGTCATCATCATCAATATCCAGTTGGACGGTTGGTTGTTATCTTATCATATTCAGCGTTATTTCACTTTGGGCATCCCCATGTGTGCTCAGTCCTTGGATGCAACATCCACTTCAACGTATGTCTACTGCTTGCTACCATGAGGATTTTGCTAGAGAAACTTTTGTCTTTATCTCGAAGACGTCACAGACGTGCTCCAGCAGACCCAACTCCTCGGTCACTCAATCGTGTCAGAGATTCGCTATTATCCCTCAGAATAGTCTTTACATCGTTGACGATATTAGCCCAGTCCTTGCTTCTTCCCTTTTACAGTTGCGCGTTACATTCCATCAGGCCAACTCTTTCATTTACATTTACTCATGCGTGCCCAGGTGTGTAGATCCAGATGATGGAGGTTACCTTCGACTTCTGAATGCTTTCTACCCATTCGGAGGGGAGACTACCTGTAGCTATTTTCTGGAGCATGTTCTTGGAGGCTGAAACGATTACTGCACGAGTTTGGCTTCAGCCAATGTTTCTCGCGGATAGTTGTGCCTTGATATATTGTATTTAAGACAGTCTTGGAAGAGGTCATCTCTTGTCTCTGGTGCCAATCCACACTGGACATGGCTAACTAGCCAATCTCAAACTTTGTATACATATGGCTATGAAGTCGATTGTGCCCTGTGCTACGGCGAAGAATAATGACATGCACTGGTCATTCAATATTATGGTAATCGTCTTGTCGCAGTTTTGATACTTTTCTGATTGATTTGATTATTCTCTTTTTCATTTGATATAAATGATCATCAAAATAATATAAACTATCGGTTGAACGGGGTTTTTCGGACGACCCCGAGTGATCTTTATCCGAATGTGGCACTATGTGTCACCGGGTGTTGGTCGCTTGTTGCACAGTCCTTGTGGGGTTAGAACAACAAACAACATTATCAGCAAGTTAACGAGGGCGTACTACCCAGGAAACTGATCTTTAGATTTGCCTGCGACGCCTAACAGCCTCAACAGGGACATAAATATTCAGGAAATCATGACATTAAAATCTACTGCTAGTTTAACGCTTAAGCCCAGCAAGTGTCTCCTGTGCTCAGAAAATATACAGAAGAGGAAGATTGTCACGCACCTCAACACAAAACAAACGCAAGTCAACTCAGAGCCCACTTACTTTTGCCCTTATACTTTCTGTATCCTCGTAACCTACCCAGGTGTTGCCAGCAACGAGGTAGTGCATCTGGCTGGCGTTGTCGTAGTGCTTGGTTCCATTCTTGAACATCTCACAGATCTTTTGACAACAGAGAAGAGGCATCATTAGCTGACACCCGTCCATGCCATCACTAAAGGTTGTCAGAGAGCTCGCACATGGACGTTCGGAGCATTGTTCGCATACAAAACACACACACACACACACACACACACTCACATACACACACACATAGACATGCTCACATTCACACACTCATAGAGCCATTTACACAAATATACAGATACACACACATATATACACACAAATCTTCTTCTTCTTCTTCTTTTTCTTTTTCTTCTTCTTGTTCTTCTTGTTCTTCTTGTTCTTCTTGTTCTTCTTGTTCTTCTTGTTCTTCTTCTTCTTCTTCTTCTTCTTCTTCTTCTTCTTCTTCTTCTCTTCTTCTTCTTCTTCTTCTTCTTCTTCTTCTTCTTCTTCTTCTTCCTCTGTTCTTCTTCTTCTTTCTTCTTCTTCATTCTTCTTTCTTCTCTTCTTCTTCTTCTTCTTCTTCTTCTTCTTCTTCTTTCTTCTTCTTCTTTTCTCTCTTCTTCTTCTTCTTCTTCTTCTTCTTCTTCTTCTTCTCTTCTTCTTCTTCTTCTTCTTCTTCCTCTTCTTCTTCTTCTTTTTCTTTGTCTTCATCTTCTTCTACATCCTGCTACTCATCTTCTTCTTCATTTTCATAGCGTTGTAAGCGTTCAACAGCTGTACACTCCGGGATAAAGCGTGTAAGCGTTCAACAGCTGTACACTCTGGGGTAAAGTTCTGGCTAAGCTCCAATTCTTGACTTAAATCTTGTTCCAGTATGTTCTGGAATTGCCTCTTCCACTTCTGTTTTCTCATTGTTTACCTCCTGTACAGTCTAGGCACATCTTTGTGGATGTTTCTTCACTTCTGGACTTTTGTATGCCGTATTTTAATGCAGACTGTTGGTTCCTCATCTTGCAGGCAGAAAGCACTCCGACATTGCAGGAAACACCACCAATTTGTCGCCTTTTAAAAATGGTTGCTGTTGTCAGGCAGTGTCTATTCTCTCTCTGTCTTTCTCTCTCTGTCTCGGCCCCCCTCCCCCGCCCACTTTCTATCTCTCCCACTCCCAAAAACCACCCAAAGGCAGGCCCCAGAACACAGACAGGTAAAAATTTCCAATGATGCATACTTTTTTTCATGGGGCACTTACCTCAGGATACGCCAGGCCCTTGGGTATGTTGAACAAACTCCCCGTTAGAGTTTCGCTACGGATGGGAGAACCGGGTGTGAAGGCTGTGTCCTGTTGAAGCTTTAAGAACCGACCCACCGGAGATATCCCTACCACCGTCTTGTTGACAGGCAAGCCTGCTCGAAGCCACTCTCTAACTGAGGAGTCCTGGCAGTGAGAAGTTCACATTTTCAGCAGGAACTATCAATACATGTGAATAACACAGTTCTTAAGTGTTTACTCCTTAAGTGTGATCAAATGTATTATGTAAAGCTGTGACGTAATAGTACGTTTCAGAAGTGCTGCCAAACTTGAAACGTTTCAGTTGGTAGTCCTGTTTTAAATTTAGCATGCATTCTGTTTAACACTTTGAAATTAAAAAAAAAAATTTCAACAAACATTTCGTTTTTATATTGCCTTTTTTGCTGTGAATGAACAAATAAATAAACTAGACACAGATTGAAAGCAAACATTCAGCATGCTAACAGTTAATTGAGTAACGAAAATTTTTCAAAAAAAAAAATAAAATAAATAAATAAATAAAATTGCACACTTTTTCTTTAGGCGTTTCATTCTCAGGTTGTCAACTCCATCAGTCTATCGTCACTTGGATGAGCAAATGTGTTCGCTGTGTCTTGATTTGATTTGATTTGATTCAAGAACCGACATCACAGCACCCGGGGCATTCCCATAAGCGCTTTGTCTCCATCTTCAGCAGCCAGCGAACAGTTCCGATACTAATGGTGCCAGAAGTTTTCTGATTAAATGTCCGTCTTACCTTTCCTCTGAGCCTTGAGCTTGATGCCAGCCTTCAGTAGTCACCCCCTACTGCACAATCTCACCAAACTTGTGTGATCCATCTGCTCCTCCGCATTGTACACGCTCTCCCACAAGGCACTAACCACGTCTGCCCTATCATGTAGCAGTATTCTTCACCAAAGTTGTGCAGAAGCCAGTCAGTCTGTCCCCTGTGTGTTCATTTCCCAACACACCGGCGGTTACCCGTGAAAAAATCCAGATAATACTCCTCACTCGTGTCCTCAGCAGCGAAGCATGCCACTCTGCACGAAGCATACCTGTTCTTATCTTCCTCAGATGCTTTCTGAATCAGTTACAATTACAATGTGTGTGTGCGTCGCTCAGTCTGAGACAGGCTATCTAAATTATCATCATTCCTGGCTGTACATGTCAAATGATTTCCAAACAATCTACACGCTGTGGTTAATTTATGTAAATTCTAATTTTTTTTTTTTTTTAAATAATGGTGCACCCATTATAAGTCAAATGAAGATCAAATGTAGTCTATGCTGAAAACTGGCACGTGAGCAATTGCAAATTATAGAATCATAAGGAACGGAAGAAAAACTCAATCATTTGCAAAAATTTATTGTGATCCACAGATCAGTTTTCGAGATATTTGTTAAAGTGTGGGCACACAACTTTTGGAATGCACTAAAGAAGATACTGTTCTCAAGTCCTAGAGAGTAATTTCCCGTAAGTGCACTCTTGAGTGTAGTATTCTTTACTGTGACTTAGAGTCATTTTTTTAAGCATAATGTGGGGTCTTATGTTCCTAAGTGTGACCTAGAGTTGTTAAGTTCCTAAGTGGGGCCTATAATGCCGTTTTCTGTAGTGTAATCTAGAGTCTTCTGTTCTCACGGTACTGTCAGTAATAGATTATGGACTTGGAATGCCCACCACATAAGGAGTCAGCTAATGAAACTGAAAGCACGCAACAACAAAAAAAGACATGCGAGTTATACTGGGATGTACAAGAGATACACCAGTAGTATGTATAGGTGCGTGTAATAAATCTTGGTCTACTTGAAATGAAGCGTGGTCTGCTTGGAATGAGTCGATGCTACATCTTGGACATGAACCTTACGTGACCTAGCTTTAGCATCTAGGTTGTTGACAACACACAAAACGCCGCTCCAGTTCTTTGGTACATTGCTGTCAGTTTATTCTCGTCCATTTATCTTCACATAATTCAAACATTATTTACACTTTTATCACCTCGCCGACATATTCAACACTAACCATTGGCGCAACATAAAGACGACATCTTCAAATACCATACAACCGTCTTCTCGGACTTCTGATGATCGATCTCTTTGATTTTTTTTTTTTTGACCACGATGCTAGCTCGGGCTTCCCTCGCTTCCTCGACTAGGCACAAGTGATCTCGTGCTGTCCTTGTTGCCACGGACTTTTCTGCTTGCCAATATGTAATCGTGAGGGACCATGCAAAGCATTATGTCATTTTACATGCTGTGCGCAGGTTTACCATCGCAGATAGGCTCAAAGTTCTGCAAACAAAGCCATTTCTCATGTAGCTGCAGCCAAGTAGCACTTCCTGCATGAAGCCCTAGGTAGAGCTACGGGTCACGAGACTTAAAAGAGGAAGGCCATGAACTGCTCAAGCTGAGTACAGAATGTTGGATTCTGTCTTTGCCTAGACTGTCTAACTTACCCACTGATGTGTGTAGAGTACAGAATGTTTGACACTGTCTTTGCCTTGACCTGTCTAACTTATCCACTGATGTGTGTAGAGTACAGAATGTTGGATTCTTTTTTTGCCTTGACTGTCTAACTTACCCACTGATGTGTGTAGAGTACAAAATGTTGGATTCTATCTTTGCCTTGACTATCTAACTTACCTACTGATGTGCGTAGAGTACAGAATGTTGGACACTGTCTTTGCCTAGACTATCTAACTTACCCACTGATGTGTGTAGAGTACAGAATGTTTGACACTGCCTTTGCCTTGAATGTCTGACTTGCCACAACAATGTGTGTGTAGTACAGAATGTTAGACAACCGTTTTACCCAAACTATCGGACTTACCACGCTGATGTGTCTGGAGTACAACGGGCTGTCAAACCAGGCTTGTGCAGAATTCGGTGTTGGAAGATTGTAGGCGGCCAGAATGACATAATCCACATATCTGCAAAAAAAAAAAAAAAAGGCAATCACAACTGTTTCATAAATGACCGTTGCAAAATAATTAGGTAATTATAGATAAAAAAAATCACACTGCGGGGGTCACCCCATAGTTGCTCCGTTCCTGTACCAAAGAAAACCACTTAAGTTGCCTATCAGTCTCCTTTGTGAACTTAAAAACACACATTTTCTAGTCCCGGCAAAGTTGGCAGCATGTATTCACAGTAACTGCATAAGGCAGATGTCAGATGTGTCGGAATAACGAGTCCAGCGCTGAAAAAAGGCAGTTCATAATTAGTGGAAGCAGAATATACAAAGAATTAGTAGTTTGACAGACAGTTAAGCCTATATAGCACATCCATTTCTGTGGCAACAGGTCACTCGACATTTTTGCAGTCTACAGTTTACAACACAAACGCTGGGTGGGGAACTATATACTTTTAGTTCAGATGTGAGGGAAAATACAACAGCTAGTCATGGTCAATAGCATTCAGTCCTGGATTCAATACCAGCAAGAAAATAAATGTTAAAATATTTGAAGCGCTGAAATAATAGGAACCACTCTCAGCATACCATTGGCAAAGAAGACAAAAAACACTGACTTTATAAGGGAACGGAACATCAAGAAATGTTAGCTAATAAACAAAATCTTGTCTTGGAAGTTAAAAAGATTTTCGCCACATCAAGCGCCACGAGAACTGCAAATAAATAATAGCAGAAGATAGGGTACAATAAAGGAGGACAGGGACCGACCTACATGAAATAGGCAGATGCTATGTGACTCACTAGAAATGAAAGTTCACAGGCGTTCAAAGAAAACAACAATCTTGGCACACCCCCCCCCCACCCCCACTCCCTTCGTTGGGATGTCTATCATACAGCTTGAAATCCACAATTATAGAATACGGACAGAATGTATCTCCAACCACTATAGGCAACATAAATTTATATTAACGAAGCATAGGTGGAATAACAAACACAGCAACAGTTTACAAGCACAGCAGACCGTAATGCTTTGTCTAGAATACAGAAGCCTTTTAGAAAGAGATTTGATTGGTGGGTAACATTGTGTTTCACGTCATTCACATAAATAAACAGAGGGGGAATCCTTAAAGCAATAAAACACAGACTAGGAAAAATCACGGGAAAGACTCACATTCTCTGCACCAACAGAAAAGTATATTAACAGGGAAGAGGAGATGTAACGTTAATGAGTACTTTTATTTGAAAAAGTTGAAATATAAATGGGGCAAAGTGACATAATAAAAAATGGACAGAGTACTTTGGCGATCTATATCAATAGACTAGAAGTATATTTGCAGGACAGCAATTAAGGCCTATAAATACTTGCTTCAGAACTTTGGGATGCTTTGAATCACATGAATTAAGGAAAGGCATTTGGTTCTGATCACAGTGGAATGAATCGAAGCTTAAAGATATTTTGGAATTCAAGTAATAATAACATTCTTAAATGACATTTAAAATAGTGGGTGCATCCCGTAATGTTGTGAATTCCCGGGGAAATCCCAGAGAGTTCCCGATGGGGAGGACAAGGTCGGAGGACCAGTGATAGAGGAGAAAAACGGGATAAGTGGGTCTTCGTTATATCTCATGGTGAGGCGAAGTGAGGGACACAAGAAAAGCATGAGATGTGAACGGAAGACGTGAACCGAGATGTACAAGACAGTTTAAGTTCGGACCTGCTGAGAGAGGTCGCACATGCGTGAGTACTGCCTGAGAAATACGAACGAATTGTGAAAACGAGTGTTTATATTTCGAAAGGAGGATTGAAGGTTTTTCCACAATTCTTAATGTCAAGTACACAGGTTCGTGAACGATGGATGGATGATTCGAGCGACGCTGATGGGATTCAGGTAGTTGTGAGAAGTCTGACCAGGTCCCGCCAGAATCAGCCAACAAGACGAGCACCAGGACGCGAGAATGTGTGCATGCGATATATTGTGATGTCACGAATTAAAAGCACGCAACTCAATATTCGTTCATGCTGTGTCGTTACAACTTACTGTTCGTCTGAAAGCAATGTGGCTTAACAACACATGCCCCTAGCAGAGCATATTACACATTCCTAATAATGTATTAAAATCTATATTCATTGCTATGTCAAAGAAACCAGGTACTTTAAAATGTAGAGACTATCGCACCATAAGTCTCATGAGTTATATGACAAAAATAATACTGAGAATAATTCCAGAAAAGAAAAATAAACAATATTAAACCAGACATTGACGAAGAACAGTGTGGATTTGTGGAAGGAGAGGTTACAAGCAATGCCATATACATCCTTAGGACTCTTTAGGAAAGGGCTAAATAATTACTCGCCCCCCTTCCTACCCTCCCCCCCCCCCCCATCGGCCGCCAAATGTCTTTACTTATCCTTTCAATGACTACGGAAAGCATTTGATTGTGTGAAACATGAAGAAACAATAAAACTACTGATTTAAAACATTGATGACAGTTTAAACTTATTGATGGAGCGAAGAATTTATACGATGACAACTTTTGTTAAAGCCACATTTCTTCTCGATAACCTGTCGAGAACCATATTTTTCGGAGTCAAACCTAATTTGTGGCCCGTTGGCTGACCCACAATCAGGTTGCCAAAGAGCCGCATGCGTCTCGCTTGCCGCGATTTAACGACCACAGATGGGTATTATCCAACAGAAGATATATCACCAAGATAAAGAACAGAATGGGGTAGGCAAAACTGCAATTTCAGAAATGAAAAAATTTTTTTGCCATAACAGTTTGTAATAAGAGGTTAGAAAAAGATTTATAGCAGGCTATACAGAGCCAGTTGTAACATACGACTATGAATCCTGGACAATTAAAAACAAGCCGAACAATACATCATGAGGCCTCAGAGATGTGGTTTTACGGAAGAATCCTTAGAATTCTTGGGACAGCTAAGAAGATCAACCATTATGGTTTGAAAGAGGCGAGGTCTCGACGACAACCTATAAAAAAAAAAAAACATCAGAAAGAGAGATTTATCATTGTTTGGGTCATGTTATAAGAAAAGGAAAATTGAAAAAAAAACGTCCGGCTTCATCAGGACTCGAACCCACGACTCTAGAATCCGCAGGTGAGCATAAAGCCGCTACACCACGAAAGCTCCCCAAGTAGAGATTGTACTGACCTGGAAATAGCCGGCACGTCGTAACCAACCGGGTTGTACACACCCGGACATTTCAGGGTCAGGAGATATCTTGGGGGCAACCTCCAGTCATCAAATTTGTGTCTTAAGATCTGTGGAAGAGCAAGGTGGGCATTGTACCAGAACTGCATTCTGCGCGATCAACATCCAATGACCTAAAAAGTCACTATTCGTGAGATCCCCCAGGACTGAACCCCAGAGCATGTGTTGAATGACACAGCTGTATTGGGGTTCCCGGCCATTATGAAGCAACCCCAGGTCCGGGCAGGGAAGAGAGGTGTAGTTCAGAAAGAAAGAAATGGCAACCTTTTCAGCATTGCCTTAACTTTCGTTCTTTCCAACAAAATTAATGATACGTGTACTCTGCTTCGCTAGACGCTATTATAAATATTGAATGTTGAATGTTAAGTAAAGAATGGACATCACAGCACTCGGGACACTCACATAAGCGCTCAGTCTCCATCTTCAGCAGCAAGCGAAGAGTTATAATACCGATGGTACCAGTAATAGTCTGATTGTATATCAGACGAATACTGTCCTGAAAACACAAGTTAACCTGCTCACACAAAGGCAGTAGATACCTATTCGTAAACTGCCACCTGCGCCCGTCTCTCTAGCGTAGTTGGCTAAACCGGATTGCGCGGTGAGCGGGTGACGAACTCCTTGTGGTCCGGGTTCACTCCCGGGGGTGGGCTGGAAAGCCACATTTTCTTCCAGATTTACGGTATTTAAAATGGAATCAAGGCCGAAAGGTTGCGATATCCATAATACCGAGCCTAAGGGTTAACAACTCACGGCTTCTGGATACTAAAACAAACAAACAAACTGCCACCTGCAGACCACACACTCTCCAGCTACGTATACAAGAGATTCAAAACTAGCAACTCAGAATATTGCTCAAATGGACAAAAACCTTAAAATTGCAGAATTACGTGCTGAAGACCTGCTCTCTACGTGTTACAGACCTGCTCTCTACGTGTTGCAGACCCGCTCTCTACTTGTTGCAGAAATGCTCTCTACGTGTTGCAGAAATGCTCTCTACTTGTTGCAGAAATGCTCTC
Organism: Candidula unifasciata; assembly: GCA_905116865.2. NCBI lineage: Eukaryota > Metazoa > Mollusca > Gastropoda > Stylommatophora > Geomitridae > Candidula > Candidula unifasciata. The sequence continues at coordinate 42,654 of CAJHNH020000299.1, forward strand.
TACTTGTTGCAGAAATGCTCTCTACTTGTTGCAGAAATGCTCTCTACTTGTTGCAGAAATGCTCTCTACTTGTTGCAGAAATGCTCTCTACTTGTTGCAGAAATGCTCTCTACGTGTTGTAGAAATGCTCTCTACTTGTTGCAGAAATGCTCTCTACTTGTTGCAGAAATGCTCTCTACTTGTTGCAGAAATGCTCTCTACTTGTTGCAGAAATGCTCTCTACGTGTTGCAGAAATGCTCTCTACTTGTTGCAGAAATGCTCTCTACTTGTTGCAGAAATGCTCTCTACGTGTAGCAGACCTGCTCTCTACTTGTTGCAGACATGCTCTCTACGTGTAGCAGACATGCTCTCTATGTGTTGCACACCTGCTCTCTACGTGTAGCAGACATGCTCTCTACGTGTAGCAGACATGCTCTCTACGTGTAGCAGACATGCTCTCTATGTGTTGCACACCTGCTCTCTACGTGCAGCAGACATGCTCTCTACGTGTTGCAGACCTGCTCTCTATGTGTTGTAGACATGCTCTCTACGTGTAGCAGACATGCTCTCTACGTGTTGCAGACCTGCTCTCTACGTGTTACAGAAATGCTCTCTACGTGTTGCAGACATGCTCTCTAGGTGTTACAGACCTGCTCTCTACGTGTTGCAGACATGCCCTCTACGTGTTACAGACCTGCTCTCTACGTGTTACAGACATGCTCTCTACGTGTTACAGACCTACTCTCTACGTGTTACAGACATGCTCTCTACGTGTTGCAGACATGTTATCTACGTGTTACAGACCTACTCTCTACGTGTTGCAGACATGCTCTCTACGTGTTGCAGACATGCTCTCTACGTGTTACAAACATTCTCTCTACGTGTTGCAGACCTGCTATTTACGTGTTACAGACCTGCTCTCTACGTGTTGCAGACATGCTCTCTACGTCTTGCAGACCAGCTCTCTACATGTTGCAGACATGCTCTCTACGTGTTGCAGACATGCTCTCTACGTCTTGCAGACCTACTCTCTACGTGTTGCAGACATGCTCTCTACGTGTTGCAGACCTACTCTCTACGTGTTACTGACATGCTCTCTACGTGTTACAGACCTACTCTCTACGTGTTGCAGACATGCTCTCTACGTGTTACAGACCTGCTCTCTACGTGTTGCAGACATGCTGTCTACGTGTTGCAGACATGCTCTCTACGTGTTGCAGACATGCTTTCTACGTGTTGCAGACAGAACCTAGCCTTGGCCAGTCGTTACTCGGATAGACACCAAGAAGTAGGAACAGTGCAAGACTTGCAATGCACCAACACCTTCGTACAAGCCGTTGTAGAGGTTCTATGTTAAAGTAATGGCTCATGCACTTGTTCACCGTGTGTCTCTTACAGGACATTGCAGAACACCTGTAATTTTTGGCTCTTGTGGATTTCCTACGCAAATTCACAGTTAGTAGTTTGCCATTGCTACTGAATGATCGGATTGCAATACCACTGTCAAAACCAACGCTAGGCGGTCTGCTGCCAAATCGCCTGTAGATATGATCGATTTAGACACCCTGGCATTAGTTTGCTCGTTCACAACTACTTAAACATTGAATATTAATACTAATAAATGTTGTTTATATATTATTTTTTTTTCTATTCCAGCAATTTAAACCTATGCTATATCCACTGCCTCTGTCCCATATGCGACGAACAACATAAGTGCTAACGAGCTAAACAAAACAAAAATAAATCTTAACGTAGTATATTTTCAGGAAGCAGAAGGCATGGGAAGCCACCAAAGGCCTCCGGACGCTCTGAAGCAGATAGCTGAGGACATTGCACCAAAGGGGACCAGAGCTCGGGGATTCCAGTCTCTCTTACGTCACCCTGCACCCACACCACATGTATTTAAACAATGCTTTTCCGTTTTTTTTTTTTTTCCAGACCAGGGGACCTCAACCCACCATGAGTACAAGCGTCGGGAACCCATTTCTCTCAAAACTATCTGTCACTCTCCTTTTACCGACCTCACTATCATATCTCCTGGCACATTTGAGCAATTAGTTCTCTTTTGTTTTGTTTTTGTTTTGCTGTCTGTCTTAACTCCACTAATTATGATCACAAGAACAGATTGTGATGGCACTGGTTGTCCTGAAAAGGAACATTGTTGGAGACGGTGCTACGTGGTGTTTGTTTGGCTTTTTTCCTGCGGCGTAAACAGAGCAGTAACCCAGCTGGCAACAGAGCACAAGGGCAGCCACCAGCACGGGATAAACCAGGCACCAGCAACAGTTAGCAAAAACCAACAGAGTTAGGAGCTAAGAGAGCTGGATCAGACCAGGACTCAGATACCCAAAGACCACACCGGACTTAGGAAGACAAAGAACAAGAATATCAGGTGTTACTTCACAACATGAAGAATAGGTAACCAAAATAAGACTATCAAGGAACCTTCCTTCATATAGCAGGCTAGCCTTCCAGCGCTGAAAAAGGATCAAGTTGGGAATATTTCTAAATCAAGTGGAATTGGAAACATTTCAATTTTATATTGCCTTCAGCACATTATTATCATCATCATCATCTTACCAATATTATTACCTAATTAAACAATAAGAAGCTCCTGGATTTTTATGAGGCTAGACCCATCTCTACAACCCCCCCACCCCCACCCCCACATTAATCCTGTTTTTGTTTATATTTTTCGGCAAAGTCTTTTGGTAAAGAAAAACATTAGTGTATTATTTAGGACATTGTCCTTGATTCATTTTCGTGGGCTGCGATCAAATATTTCTTGTTCTCCAGAAATATTCAAACAGTGTACAGTATACAACTGAGTGGTCAGATGAAAACATAATGTAAAAGTGAGGAAATGGACACGCAAACACTGTGCTGACACACACGTACCTACCTCCAGAAGCTTCACCAAGCCCCACTTCATCACACTTGTTGTTGGATACTGCCAGTCAATGTCCAGCCCATGAAATGAATACTGTCGCAAGTACAAAATGACACCGGTGGCAAAGGACTCCATGTTTGACTCTGACTGGGTCAGTTCAGCTAAGGCCCTGTGTTCAGAGGCGTTTGGTCCTCCAATGGATAGCAACAAGGTAACGTTTCTTGTCGTACGTGGGTTTCCCCCTGTGAAGTTTCTGTCGGGTTTATAATATATATACACACACTAGAGATATGTAAGTTTTCATGGGTGCTGTGAACAGTAGGACTTTATGCGAAGTGCCTGCTCATTGACAATATGTGTACATACAATCTGTTTTGTTATCTTCATAAATTATTTTCGTTAGCGCTATCAATCTTCAGTGCATTTTTTATCAACACATTATGTCTGCAGTTCGATCTACATGGCCTTAACGTAAAGTTTTCGCTATTCAGATTCTAACACACACACACACACACACACACACACACACAAGCTAACACGCACTTTAGACCTGCACATCCATGCCTGCTAATCAGCATGAAGTATACTAGTCGTTATCTTTCTCGTCTTGTTTAGTCGGTCACAATGCAAAATACATGTGCTGCTTATTCTCTAAACACATGAAAGCTGCAAAGACTGCCTTCACCTCCATTCTCACACTAAGTGTTACGGTACCATATTTTCTTCGATGTGTCTGATGATAGTGGTTAGCTGAGGAACGACAGCTGACGGAAACCCAGTAGCGGCGGACAATTTAGTGCATAAAGGAAATTCGTGCTCGCTGAGGCACAGAAACCCCGTGGCCCTGGGGACGACCTCTGGTGGAAAAGGACAACGGTTTGACTCGTCCAGGCAGATAAACTGCTTTGGGGCAGCGGACAGAGACGGCTGAATTGTATTAACGAGACGGTATGGCTTTGCGATGATAATACCCTGGACAGATCAAAAGTATAGCGAAGAGGCTGGTCTTTGTCTTGCCATTGTCATTAGAGCCTTGTTTGAGTAAAGCAGCTGACAGGCAGGGTTGAAGCCAACTATCGCAGTACCCGTGCTAGTTGCTATTTTGAACGCAGTAATTCTGTTCTGGATTAGTGATAGTATTGCACAGTGTACTTACCCTGTAAGTAATAAGTATGCTGAATAAGGTAGTGGTGTCCTGGGCCTAGGGCCAGTACGAGTTAACTTAGAGCAAGGACCACACTGGCAAGTTCAGACTTTCCTGTAGATTGCGGGGATCGGCAAGCTAGGGTTGTCAGCGAGTTTATTGGCGGGTTATTTACTCAGACCTGGTAACTCTAGAGACATTAAGTAGCCCAGTTCAAGCATTCAAGGGCAGGTTGTGGGTGTGTAGTTTAACGCTGCTGTATTCCCATAATTAAATACACTGAAAAACAAAGACTGACTATGTTAGGTCATCTAATAAGAATGCATCTAACGAGCCGGCAGCGAGAGTCAGGAGCGCACAGCATGAACAGTGAAACACGAAATCACAGATGCAGACCTAGAGGAAAGTGGATTGACGGAGACATTGACAACTGAAGACTGTAAACATCGCAGCATACCAAACAAAGAAGCGTACTCTGACTCAACTACCTATAAATCGTTCAACATGATTGTATCGAAAAAAAAGCAGATATAGGTCATAAAATAAACCTGATCGCCTATGGCACTCAAATAAGCACATTGGCTTTCATGACTTACCTGTAGACTTTGATCACTTACTTGTAGTCTTTGATGACTTACCTGTAATCTTTGATGACTTACCTGTAGGCTTTGATGACTTACCTGTAGTCTTTGATCAGTTACCTGTAGACTTTGATGACTTACCTGTAGGCTTTAATCACTTACCTGTAGGCTTTGATGACATACTTGTATGCTTTGATCACTTACCTGTAGGCTTTGATGCCATACTTGCAGGCTTTGATCACTTACCCGTAGGCTTTGATCACTTACCTGTAGGCTTTGATGACATACTTGTAGGCTTTGATCACTTACCTGTAGGCTTTGATGCCATACTTGCAGGCTTTGATCACTTACCTGTAGGCTTTGATCACTTACCTGTAGGCTTTGATGACATACTTGTAGGCTTTGATCACTTACCCGTAGGCTTTGATCACTTACCGGTAGGCTTTGATGACATACTTGTAGGCTTTGATCACTTACCTGTAGTCTTTGACCACTTACCTGTAGGCATGTAATGGGTCTACTTCTACAAAAGGGTCCATTGGATGTAGTGTGTTATATCGAGCTAAAACCACGGCATAGGCATAGACGTAGTGGGTGCACAGGCTGAAGTCAATATCGTAGACGTCAAATCTGACATTGCGGTTTCTGTATCTGGCTTCAGCGTTGAAATAACATATCCGTATCAGACCGGTGGAGTACACTGTGGGGGAAGCATTGTCGGTCACAACGTGAGAGAATGTGGCAACTGGTGTGGATAAATGTGGGTAGTAATTTGGGTGAATGTGTGGGTGAGTACGGATGAATGCCTGTGAAACTGTGTGACTCTAGGTTTACTGTGGTTAAAAAAAAAAATATAAACATAACAAGGGATAAGACCATAAATATTAGCATTAGAGAGTAAGCTGATATAAGACCGCGTCTGAATTTTATCAACAGACAAAGAATGTTATTGTTTGGTCAGCTAGTGACAATAGAGCCAGATCAAACTTTAAAAAAATATTGCATTGATGAAATTATTATGTGTGATTGTAACTGCATTATCGGCGCTTCTCACGCGATTGATTAGGGAGTCAATTTGCAGTAAGAATTGAACTCCCTACTAAACAAGGAATTACAGCGCACTCTAGCAATGGCCAGGGGAACATGAACTTTCGAAGGAAACTAGCTACTTATTTTACCAGACAATAGTATGTTATGTCAATCCGCGGTCAAATATCTGGGTAGTGTCGCAACGATCTAACAAATTGTCAATTCAAGAAGGAAAAAAAAAAAACATTTCTCTCTAGCTTATCTGGATAATCACCAAAGACAATGGTTTGCCTATTTTCAATAATCAGAAAACAACTCCAGCTGCGATTACATTCGTTGCAGATTGTTACTAAGGCACCAGTAAACACAGAGAGAGCAGCCAGTAAAGTATCACATTGTTACAGCCACGTAAGACAAATGAGTTTGACACTTATTAATTTTCACAGAAGGAATTAAGGTTGAAGCAATAGTTTAGGATATTCTACATTTAAACACCATGACAAAAAATGGGCAATTGATAGAAACAATACTAGACTGAGTGGCGCCTTATTTGTGCGTCACGAGACATCACACGTCTGCCAGGAACCTTTATACAGACAAGGTAGATTTTCACGGGACAGTTGTTCGCGGATTATTCATCTCACGAAACTGTTGCCAGATCAGGAAAAGACAAGGAAAGGTGTTAAATAACTGACGGATAGCGCGACGTGCCGCACGCTTAGAAAACTCGAAATAAATTCTTACAAGGATGAGGAAGTCTACAAGAGAACAAATGGCCCAACCTACATTTGTGCCGTAATGGACACGCTTAAAGCAGGTCATATGAGAATGGGGCGATGTATTAATTTTCTAACAACATATTTAGCTTTTTTCTGTGGCAGCCTTTCCACGTATTGAGTCATAACTGTGCCAGATGGAGTATATCAAGTACAGATTACTATGACCACATTTTAAGGATTCGATTTTCAGCACTGTGATTTGTGAGTGTTCAATGTTGAAGTATAAAATTGCTAGAAGGACATGCACGTTATTTATGACCCATTTTTATTGTGCGCCATGACTCTCTGTATCTAAGAACATTGAACTTAAAATATTTAACCTGAAGACGTGTCACAGCTCAATAGTGTGTCAATTTTGCAACAGCGATGTCACATTTCATTGGCCGTCTTCTAATGTAGGCAGCAGATTTAACTAGCTTTCATGGTCAGATGGGCTTGAATTTTTCGAACCGCAGTCATTAGACACATAGTGTCACAATAATATAGGCTACAGAGCCAAAGGAAAAAGCTTGGATCGAAAGCTGTTGGTTCGGTGACAATATGGTTTTTTTTTTGTGTGGCTAGCTCTCGGGCGGGAACCAGGACAGCTGTGAGGCTCCTGTCACAGGGAGTAACACGGATTGTGGTTTGTTTTATATATCAGATTTAGGTCAGTGTCCGCGTGGACAGCCTCAGGCCAACATCACATCAGTTGGACATTAATATGTGATACAAAAACATACACACGAGCACACGCACATACACACACATAAACTTAGACATGCACGTTTCAAAAATGCATTGAGTATATATGTATATGTGTATATATACATGTATACACATGTGTGTGTGTGCGTGCGTGTGTGAGTGTGCTTACTTGTTGCCGAATACCAATTCCAACAAGGATAACAACACATTGTGTACATACCATATTCCTTGACGATGATAATGTAAACAATCCCAATCAGGAACAGTTTGACTTTTACCATTTTCAAAGCAAAGAGTCGCTTGTTGAGAAATATCAATGGCGTGCTGTAAGTATACACACGAGCTCATCTAATTAATATAATTTAGGCATTTTTAGACACTAGAAATTAGAAATAACAAAATCTCAATTTGGCGTGAAATGGTGACAATCAAGAGTTTGGAACATTTTGGCAGTGGGTCCTGGCATGTGTCTGGTCAAGTACACATAAAGAAATGGAAGAAAAGAACCTTTGAAATAGAAGAAATAAAAAGACGGAAAATCCACAATGAGAGCATGCACTGTAGGAGGCCGCCTTTCTCCATAAGCATTCTCCTCCTGTCGACAACTGTTTCGTACTGTGTGTCCTCCTGTCGACAACTGTTTCGTACTCTGTGTCCTCCTGTCGACAACTGTTTCAGCCTGTGTGTCCTCCTGTCGACATCTGTTTCCGCCTGTGTGTCCTCCTGTCGACAACTGTTTCCGCCTGTGTGTCCTCCTGTCGACAACTGTTTCAGCCTATGTGTCCTCCTGTCGACAACTGTTTCGTACTGTGTGTCCTCCTGTCGACAACTGTTTCGTACTGTGTGTCCTCCTGTCGACAACTGTTTCGTACTCTGTGTCCTCCTGTCGACAACTGTTTCAGCCTGTGTGTCCTCCTGTCGACATCTGTTTCCGCCTGTGTGTCCTCCTGTCGACAACTGTTTCCGCCTGTGTGTCCTCCTGTCGACAACTGTTTCCGCCTGTGTGTCCTCCTGTCGACATCTGTTTCTGCCTGCGTGTCCTCCTGCCGACAACTGTTTCCGCCTGCGTGTCCTCCTGTCGACAACTGTTTCCGCCTGTGTGTCTTCTTGTCTACAACTGTTTCCGTCTGTGTGTCCTCCTGTCGACAACTGTTTCCGCCTGTTTGTCCTCCTGTCGACAACTGTTTCGTACTGTGTGTTCTCCTGTCGACAACTGTTTCCGCCTGTGTCTACTCCTGTCGACAACTGTTTCCGCCTGTGTGTCCTCCTGTCGACAACTGTTTCTGCCTGTGTGTCCTCCTGTCGACAACTGTTTCCGCCTGTGTGTCCTCCTGTCGACATCTGTTTCCGCCTGTGTGTCCTCCTGTCGACAACTGTTTCCGCCTGTGTGTCCTCCTGTCGACAACTGTTTCCGCCTGTGTGTCCTCCTGTCTACAACTGTTTCCGCCTGTGTGTCCTCCTGTCGACAACTGTTTCCACCTGTGTGTCCTTCTGTCGACATCTGTTTCCGCCTGTGTGTCCTCCTGTCGACAACTGTTTCCGCCTGTGTGTCCTCCTGTCGACAACTGTTTCCGCCTGTGTGTCCTCCTGTCGACAACTGTTTCCGCCTCTGTGTCCTCCTGTCGACAACTATTTCCTCCTGTTTGTCCTCCTGTCGACAACTGTTTCGTAATGTGTGTTCTCCTGTCGACAACTGTTTCAGCTTGTGTCTCCTCCTGTCGACAACTGTTTCCGCTTGTGTCTCCTCCTGTCGACAACTGTTTCCGCCTGTGTGTCCTCCTGTCGACAACTGTTTCCGCCTGTGTGCCCTCCTGTCGACAACTGTTTCCGCCTGTGTCTCCTCCTGTCGACAACTGTTTCCGCCTGTGTGTCGTCCTGTCGACAACTGTTTCCGCCTGTGTGTCGTCCTGTCGACAACTGTTTCCGCCTGTGTGTCGTCCTGTCGACAACTGTTTCCGCCTGTGTATCCTCCTGTCGACAACTGTTTCCGCCTGTGTGACCTCCTGTCGACAACTGTTTCCGCCTGTGTGTCCTCCTGTCGACAACTGTTTCCGCCTGTGTGTCCTCCTGTCTACAACTGTTTTCCGCCTGTGTGTACTCCTGTCTACAACTGTTTCCGCCTGTGTTTCCTTCTGTCGACAACTGTGTCCGCCTGTTTATCCTCCTGTCGACAACTGTTTCGTACTGTGTGTCCTTCTGTCGACAACTGTTTCAGCTTGTGTCTCCTCCTGTCGACAACTGTTTCAGCTCTTGTCTCTCCTGTCGACAACTGTTTCCGCCTGTGTGTCGTCCTGTCGACAACTGTTTCCGCCTGTGTGTCCTCCTGTCGACAACTGTTTCCGCCTGTGTGTCGTCCTGTCGACAACTGTTTCCGCCTGTGTGTCTTCCTGTCGACAACTGTTTCCGCCTGTGTGTCCTCCTATCGACAACTGTTTCCGCCTGTGTGTCCTCCTGTCGACAACTGTTTCGTCGTGGGTGTCCCCAGACTAGGGCTATTCAACTCGGTTGACCCAGGAGTCTAAACACGGTTCTGTAAAGGATACGCTACTGACTAACTGACTAACTGACTGACTGACTGAGTTCATGGTGATCGCCGCTAGTGCATGGTAGCAAAGTAACCGCCTACTGGGGCGAGCCAGAATGACAAATGGTTTGTTGGTTTTTCGGACAGCGGTTGACTGGACACAGACTTTAACAACAGGAGCTGCATAGGGAAGACGGTAATGGGACAACTTTGGTCTTAGAGATAGTCTTATCTAATAGACAATGAAATCTATTCTTAATATAATTAGCGGTGATACTGTTCTGAACATCACGCCGATCTCCTTTACTTTCCGGACTAGATATCCGGGGACCTCGATGGCGAAGGGCTTAAGCCGTTTGTTTTGTGCTCTGAAGGTCATGAGTTCGCTTCACAACGATGCCTTTTAGTTCAAAAGTGCAATTTTTACGAAGATCTCTAAGGATCGTCACCAGAGATACGAAGACCGTGCTCTGTGCGACACTATCGGCAGGCAGCTAGTTGTTTTGCGGAAAGATACAGAGCCATCCGGGTTAAAATCAGGTACAAAGAAGTTGATCCTCTCACGTTACCTCTTTAGGAGCCAGGCTCAATGAATCTGTAGGAATCTGCCCTCTGCGGATTTGAGCCTGGGTAAGTAAGTAGCTGCCCAAAAAAGGTGATTTAGCAGACTGCAACAACTGGCGTGGTATCACCCTACTCTCCGTACCAGGAAAACTGTTCTGCAGCATGCTAATGCAGAGACTGAAAAAGCCAATAGATGCAAGACTCCGAGAAGAACAAGCAGGATTCAGACCGAATCGGTCATGCATCGACCATATATTCACACTCAGAACCATCGTAGAAGAGTCAGTAGAGTTTCAATCCCAACTCATCATCAACTTTGTTGATTTTCAGAAGGCCTTTGACAGCATACACCGCCCTACACTCTGGAAGCTACTCACAATCTATGGTTTCCAAGATAAATATGTCAATATCATAAAGGCCTTCTACACCGATTCCCGCTGCCTTGTTAGAACGGAATCTGGTAACTCTGATTGGTTCCTAGTAGAAACAGGCGTGAAACAAGGATGTGTCTTGTCACCGATGCTTTTCGGAATAGCACTCGATTGGGTCATTGTGACAATACGCTCGGTGGCTCCAGAATGTCTTTCCTCAACCTACTTTTATTTGTATGTATTTTGAAGCATACAGACAAATAGGGATTTGGATACATCCTTAATCTAAGTAAGACGACCACATCAAACCTTTAATTCTCCTGGACCGTTGGTCATATCAAACACTAAAACTTTTTCCCAGATGTTAAGTGTTAAGGTACAGAGATAAGACTGACCAAGCAGACTTACTGACTGGAGATTTGCACACCATCTGTTGGTGTCAGATATTTTATCTCCTAGCCAGACTTTTAGGAGCAGCTAACTCCGGCTAATTGTGTTTAATTCCCCCTGAGGTTACCTAACTCGACGGCAGGTCCGACGGTCACTATTGACATGGTGAGCAGAAAGTGTTAACAGAAGAATTGACACCGTCTGATTTTATTGTGATGGCAGGTGAAGTAGGCCGGAGGTGTGACTTGTCCTATTTGCTCTGGTCAGATGAATTGACCAGGAGATCCTAGCGTGGGAATTTAAACAAGTGTTGTACAGCCCTGACTGACAGCGAATAAACTTACCCACAGGGGAGGAGCTGTGACATCCTTGAATGAGAATGATTTTAGGCGTAATGTAGGAGGAGCCTGATAAAAGTTATAAAGGGGTGAACTCTAGGTCTGGTAAATGAGATCCTGTCCAGCACATGCCATCTGTTGGGCTTAACCTAAGCTTGAGACAGAACTTTTGGCATCGTGGCTTCATTTTCCAGGTAAGATCGAAATTAGGTTCAAATCTATATTTTATGATATAGATCTAACTGTCTTTTTACTCAAGTGTGTGTCTTCATTACTTTGTAGTACTCCTAGGCGGACATTTCTTCATTCTCGTAGGGCACTGTCACATTGCTTTATATCCTATTTGATAGTGTCATGAATGTTTTTTCGTGCACATGTGTTTTTCAATGTTGTAAAACTTAAATGTTGTTGTTGCCATTGAAATTTAAATGAACTATCATGTTTTTGAAATCACAAGCGTGAAGATAACTTTGACGATCTTTTCACGTGTGGTTAATGTGTGAATCTGTATTACATACAGCTAACACACTGAAATGTGTTTTAACTCTCGGGAGGCTAATGCGGAGATTGATCCCGGAGAGTAAATCCACGAGATTTGTTATTTGATTCGCCCCAGAACTATTGTTAGCATTCTGGGCGCGTCGATTGTTCCAAGCATAGATTCCAGAACTGGTTCTGTCTGACTGATTGTCATTTTGAGTCTGTACGAGAGATGGCACCTGACGTAGAAGACTTGACTATCATTACAGGACGTGTAGAGGAAGGCAGAAGATGTAACAGTTGGAATGTGAGACATAAGCCCTTCCAAATTGGACAGGAGTGAATGTGAGCATGAGGGAGAGATGAAATGTTTTATTTAAATAAACATGCTTGATGTTAGTATAATATACATGCTTAGTGTACATCTAGAGCAGATACTACAAATATGCGCTTGTTTCTTCATTCTCCAGTTTCCACATTGGGCAGGGACTCTGTGACAATACGCTCGGTGGCTCCAGAATGTCTTTCCTCAACCTACTTTTATTTGTATGTATTTTGAAGCATACAGACAAATAGGGATTTGGATACATCCTTAATCTAAGTAAGACGACCACATCAAACCTTTAATTATCCTGGACCGTTGGTCATAGCAAACACTAAAACTTTTTCCCAGATGTTAAGTGTTAAGGTACAGAGATAAGACTGACCAAGCAGACTTACTGACTGGAGATTTGCACACCATCTGTTGGTGTCAGATATTTTATCTCCTAGCCAGACTTTTAGGAGTAGCTAACTCCGGCTAATTGTGTTTAATTCCCCCTGAGGTTACCTAACTCGACGGCAGGTCCGACGGTCACTATTGACATGGTGAGCAGAAAGTGTTAACAGAAGAATTGACACCGTCTGATTTTATTGTGATGGCAGGTGAAGTAGGCCGGAGGTGTGACTTGTCCTATTTGCTCTGGTCAGATGAATTGACCAGGAGATCCTAGCGTGGGAATTTAAACAAGTGTTGTACAGCCCTGACTGACAGCGAATAAACTTACCCACAGGGGAGGAGCTGTGACATCCTTGAATGAGAATGATTTTAGGCGTAATGTAGGAGGAGCCTGATAAAAGTTATAAAGGGGTGAACTCTAGGTCTGGTAAATGAGATCCTGTCCAGCACATGCCATCTGTTGGGCTTAACCTAAGCTTGAGACAGAACTTTTGGCATCGTGGCTTCATTTTCCAGGTAAGATCGAAATTAGGTTCAAATCTATATTTTATGAGAGAGATCTAACTGTCTTTTTACTCAAGTGTGTGTCTTCATTACTTTGTAGTACTCCTAGGCGGACATTTCTTCATTCTCGTAGGGCACTGTCACATTGCTTTATATCCTATTTGATAGTGTCATGAATGTTTTTTCGTGCACATGTGTTTCAATGTTGTAAAACTTAAATGTTGTTGTTGCCATTGAAATTTAATGAACTATCATGTTTTTGAAATCACAAGCGTGAAGATAACTTTGACGATCTTTTCACGTGTGGTTAATGTGAATCTGTATTACATACAGCTAACACACTGAAATGTGTTTAACTCTCGGGAGGCTAATGCGGAGATTGATCCCGGAGAGTAAATCCACGAGATTTGTTATTTGATTCGCCCCAGAACTATTGTTAGCATTCTGGGCGCGTCGATTGTTCCAAGCATAGATTCCAGAACTGGTTCTGTCTGACTGATTGTCATTTTGAGTCTGTACGAGAGATGGCACCTGACGTAGAAGACTTGACTATCATTACAGGACGTGTAGAGGAAGGCAGAAGATGTAACAGTTGGAATGTGAGACATAAGCCCTTCCAAATTGGACAGGAGTGAATGTTTTATTTAAATAAACATGCTTGATGTTAGTATAATATACATGCTTAGTGTACATCTAGAGCAGATACTACAAATATGCGCTTGTTTCTTCATTCTCCAGTTCCCACATTGGGCAGGGACTAGTAGGCATCCATTATTTGCTGACCGTCGAGTGTAACGACCTGCAGAAAGCAGTGAGGACGACAAACTGGAAAAGATAGGCAGGGTCTCAAGCCGAGAACTGTCCAAAGGTTGTTACTTTCCAATACCTTTATGATTTCATCATTCACATCATTTCAACTCTACTAGCCTAAACAAGTTCATTTTAATTTCGATTTATTCAAATAAATCATGGTTGATTTTGTTAAAACATAGTTGAGTAAATTGTGTACTTAGGTTCAAGTGTCTTTGTGCATATTAGTTTACTTCAGCTAACAAATATTTAAATCACTTGATGGGGGCTTTTAAGTAATGCCAGGAGAGGAGAGCAGTCGGAGGGGTTAAATGAGCTCCTGGATTATATCACAGTGGGTGTATCCAGATATCTATCTATCCCTTCTCCTACTCCTGTGGATACAAGTACAGCAACTTTCATTTCATGGAACGAGCCACTCGCTGTTTTCTTGGCTATCCAGGACTGTCTAGGATCAACATAGCTTAGATAATAGTCCAGTTTCTCACGTGGGTGGGCATTGTTAAGGTTCAAACCCACACCCTCACTATATCAGTGTATTTACCCACGTGGGCGCGCGATAGTCATGCGCAAATGCACACAGGACACACATCTAGGCATCAAATGGGTCGACAAAGTTCTCGAAGATCTTGACTTTGCTGACGACCTAACACTCCTGAGCACAACACATCTAGAAGCTCAGGAAAAAATGGACCGCCTCCAGAATATTTCAAGCCAAATCGGCCTTCAGGTCAACGCAGCCAAAACGAAAATCATCGATCTTACCAACGAGTCGAAAGACATCAAACTAAAGGATATTGTTCTTGAAAAAATTACCAGCTTCACATACTTAGGGAGCAAGATAACCTCTGCGGGAGATACAACATCAGAAATAACGACTCGAATCGCGTTAGCATCAAGTGCCTTTAACAAACTGTCAAACATTTGGAAGTCAAGATCACTCAGCAACAACACGAAACTTAAGGTCTTCAATTCCTGTGTGATCCTAGTGCTAACTTATGGTTGTGAGAGTTGGAAATCATCAGTATCAATCGATAAGAAACTAGTCGCTTTCGAGAATAGATGCCTCCGAAAGCTATTGAATGTTCACTGGTCGGACTTTAGGTCCAATACATCTATAAGACAGGAAACAAAACAAAAATATGTGTCTGATTTTATTAGAAAGCGTCGCTGGAATTACATCGGTCACGTACTCAGAATGGACATACAGAGACGTCCCCACCAAGCCTTCTTATGGTCACCAGAGGGTAAAAGAAAACAGGGAAGACCAAAAGAAACTCTCCGTAGAACCATCACAAGGGAGAGCTCAACCATAGGTCTCAGTCGCACTCAAGACCTACATCAAGTGGCAAAGAACCGACAGGCGTGGAAAGCTATGACCTCTGCCCTATGCGCCATCTTTGGCACAAGAGGAATAACTAACTAACTAACTAAGTAAGTAGCGTCTGTTTATTATCATACATACGAATATAATTGTCAGAGAGCGGATGTGTGGTATGGTTTTGAAATTATCATTCACTTAGAGGCGGCCGAGTGGTTAAAATATCATGCCATCATGCCTGAGACACAGGGTCGACCTCTGGTAAAGTGGTGGAGATGTTTTTTTTCGGGGAGCAACATTAAACATCCGAACCTGCAGTCCGTTACGACAGAGCTAGCTACGCGGTCCTAAATCTTCAGTCTCACGTCCTTCCATGTTTACATCGACCTAAAAAAAAATGTGTACAACAGTTATGACAGTAATAAGCAAAAAAAAAGAAAGCGGTTTGTGGTGAACGGTTGACGGGTATGTCCCGTACACACAGGCTTCTCTACACTGTGTCGTGCCCTCGATCTGTGCAGCAAGGCACACTTGCCAAACATCTAGGGGATACCTTTGCTAAGTAAGTACACACACCAGATCCCTTGAACAAGGCTGAATGAATGTCTACGGTAGTAACATACAGAACGATTTGACCACATGCATATGATGGAAATCAATGATATATGAGGAATAATCAACTTTACAATATCAGTCACTCGTCCTTATGCTTATGTCCAGATGGCTGCTACAGGCAACTCCAGCCCGAACGTATAGATACACCAGTCCGTGATTTACCTGCGACAGTCCTTCTGACATCTTCTTTATCTGAGAGACTCTGCCATCTGAGGAATTACAGGCCGATGCACAATAGCTTGTGAAAAATATTTAGCCTCGTATAGTCAAAAACAGTTGATGACCATAAATATCCATTAACGAAACAGAAAAAAAAATTTAAAACATGGTCTTATTCCAAGTTATAAACTTCATGGGTTGAACATAAAACTGGTAACTAAATTACTACTACTACTACTGCTGCTGTTGACATGATATTGTTGACTACATCACTACTACTATTAGTAGTAGCAGCAGTAGTAGTAGTAGTAGTAGAAGCAGCAGTAGTAGTAGTAGTAGTAGTAGTAGTAGTAGTAGTAGTAGTAGTAGTAGTAGTAGTAGTAGTAGTAGCAGCAGCAGTAGTAGTAGTAGTAGAAGCAGCAGCAGCAGCAGCAGTAGTAGTAGTAGTAGTAGTAGTAGTAGTAGTAGTGTTAGTAGTAGTAGTAGTAGCAGCAGCAGTAGTAGTAGTAGTAGTAGTAGTAGTAGTAGTAGTAGTAGTAGTAGTAGTAGTAGTTGTAGTAGAAGCAGCAGTAGTAGTAGTAGTAGTAGTAGTAGTAGTAGTAGTAGTAGTAGTAGTAGTAGTAGTAGTAGAAGCAGCAGTAGTAGTAGTAGTAGTAGTAGTAGAAGCAGCAGTAATAGTAGTAGTAGTAGTAGTAGTAGTAGTAGTAGTAGTAGTAGTAGCAGTAGTTGTAGTAGTAAGTAGTAGTCAACGTGGTACTGCTACTAGAATCACCCGTTATACGACAGAGAAAATGGTGCTATAGTGAAGATTTCCTGGATAAAAACGAGCAGAGCATCACCTGACAGGCACTGAAAGGGGAAATAAAGTGAAAAATGGAGAGGAAGACGCCATATAGGAAACGATAAGACAAACATTGATGAGAGAGGCCAAAGCAGCTGGACTGGATCTTATCCATGGTTTTGACCTGAATGCACAGGAAATAACGGAATGGAGGAATAGACTGCGAGCTCTATGTGACATATAATGGCACAAGACAATGATGGTGCTGAAGATATACATATAAAAATTAGCTACAAAAGTATTCAGCTACAAAATCGAGAGATCACCAACCTCCATTAAGCTGCTGATTTATTTGACGTCATCTTCGTGAGCACCATTTAGCACTTTTCGACTCCACATGACATTGCGTCTTTGTTTTCCCCCATAAGCTCGTTTTCAAGTAAGGCTCACACATAAAAACCAAAGTGTTGAAAATCAATCACAGTCACGTTATTCAATGTTTTTAACAACTGACGTCACTGCACTCTGGCCATTCCCATGCGTGCTCAGTTCCCCAATGCAGCCGTCAACCCAGGGTACCTCTACTGATTCTTTCAATGAAAAGTTGTTTATAGTGTCTCCTGTCGGTACTTTTAAAGATTTTTTTATTTTTTTAAATTCCCATAACAGAAAGGAAATCCAGGTGTTTCGCGGATTTATTGTTCAAGGGGGGTCATGGGTTAGAGCTAGGGTTAGGGTCAGAGTTAGGGGTAAGGTTAGTCGGTGTTTATGAGGCAGTCAGGCTGACTAAGCTCCTAACCCTAACCCTAACCCCAACCCATAACATCACTGAAATATAAGACTTTTCCTGGAAATTCTGGAATTTCCTTCGTTAGGAGTGATTTAAACATATAGTACCCTCACTTCGTGCCTACGAAGACGGCAGTGTTGTGCTTTACTAGGTTTCACATGGAAATCATGCAATCATGCTAGCGTCAGCAATTTGTGAGAAAATGACGTGATCCTACCATACGAAGCATCTCTGGGGTTTCAACCTAAACAAGAAACCATGGCGGCGGCACTGGATTTAGAAGATGCATATGACAGGGTAGCAATTTCGACTCTCAAGGAGATTCAACGAAGGACAGTATGACCCATCATAAACCCATTGTGACATGTATAGTCCTTCCCATATAATGAGGGAGTCCTGACCGTCACATCTGGTCTTTATCATCGAAGTTTGTCATATGTTTTTCCTTGTAATTTCTATCGGATGTTTCACTCGTGGCGGAACCCAGTTTTTCTTTCGTAACTACGACACTAATGCAAATATGGCAACCAAATTTGGAGTGGACTTAGTTCCCTTCATGTGAAGTTAGAAGAGACATAATAACAAGTGCTAGGAATGGCCATCCTCGTCGTCCAGGCAGCAAAGCATCGCGTGACCTTGTTGCGTTAGTGTATCAGTTTTGCCAGTTTGCCGCCGGTGTGTCGCCAGTCTAGCAGTGACATCTGACGTCCTGAGACACTTTCCACAATATAGAACGTCGCGTCCAATACTGCCTGGAAGCCAGTCAGCACCATGTCCTGCATATGTTATGACGTTACCCGACTTCGCATGAACCGAGGTGTCCACTGCAAATTTTGTTACCGTATCTTTATTAGATGTGATAAAAGAAAGAAAACATTTGAAGCATGCAGAAACAAATAGCCATGCATAAAAGAACTACACGAAAGAAATCAGAAGAGCAATCAGAAAGGATTTTAAAAAATAAACAACAGTTTATTAGGAATACGTGTAATGGAATTGAACAACTCCAGATGCAAGGAAGAGGCAGAGACATGTTTAAAGAAATGAAGTAATTAAAACATTGAAAGGTGAATTCAGGTCATCTTTTCATGTAATCAGTGATAAAAATGGTAGCACATTAACGAAAACCAAAGACATATTAGATAGATGGAAAGAATACTGTAGAGAAATGTATGAGGATATAACAAGTAATTCAAAAACAACTTATGAAAGTTATGAAAAAGAATCAGGGCCTTTATTGGATGAGGTACGATCAGCAATATACAGCCTGAAAAAACGAAAGTCGCCGGTTGCGACGAAATACCAGCAGAACTTATTCAAGCAGTTGAGAGGCCAGCGTCCGAATCTACCATACACTGTGACCGAAGATCTGGAACCGTGGAATTTGGCCTAAATCATGGACAAGAACAATTTATGTCCCTCTCCTAAAGAAAGGGAATCTGGAACGATGCTCCAACTACCTTACCATCGCATAAATAAGTCATGCTAACAAAATCATTTTACGAATTATCATAAATAGGATTAAAAGGAAATTACAATACGAGCTACATGAAGCACAAGCGGGTTTCAAACAGGGTAGAGGAACTAGGGATCACGTCTGTAATATGAGAATGCTTTTTGAAAAATGTAGAGAATAAAATGTAAATCTTCATGCTTGTTTCATTGATTATAGCAAGGCATTTGATAGTGTCCAACATCAGAAACAGTGGAGTTATGAGAAGTATGGGGTTTCCAGCGCATTTAGTGCGTTTAATTGAAAATCTTTATTATAGACAACAAGCAGCCATCAGAGCAGCTGGTGAAACATCGGATTGGTTCGAGTTGCAAAAGGGAATGAGGCAGGGTGCATTCTCTCACCATACCTACTCAATATATACGCAGAAAATGATAATGAGAAATGTCAAATAGTGGCAACCCTATTTCGGCACTTCGCTAAGCAGAAGAAAAGCGTAAAGAAAATTGAGAATTTAATATTGTCTGTCCAAAAGCACAATAAAGATCAAAAGAAAATAATGAAGAATTTGAAAATGTCACAAGCTTTGAATATGTAATCTCTATAATTAATAGCAACGGGGACTGTTTGACAGAAATTAAAAAGAGGATGGCCATAGCAATGCAAAGATTGAACAGACTTAACTCTTTGAGTCCCAGGGAGTTTAACATCACAGGCCCAGGGGGTAGTAAAGAAAGTAATAAAATCGGCGCATCATGCGTTCATTGAACTTCTAGGTAGGAACATATGAACGTATGATGTGTTCCTTAGGACTCAAAGAGTAAAAGTCGCTGGTTAGGTACCAGCAGGGAGACCAAAATTAGAATTTTGAGAGCATGAATCCTGTCTCGGAAGCTGAAATATTTTGGTCATATCAAGGCCACGATGGATTAGAAAAAAAAATAGTAGAAAGTATGGTACCAGGAAGGAGGTTCAGTGGCCGACCAACACGAAAATGGGCACAGGATATAAATGACTCCTTGAGTATGAAAGTACATGGGGCGGGAAAGCTAGCGAAAGACCGAGTTTCTTTCAGGCAGACCGTGATGAGAGCGACGTTCTGCAAATGACCTGCTACATGATGACGATGATGATCTTTATTAGTGTCTGAGTTATGAACATAAAGCTGTGTTCGGTCATGAGTGACACACCCGATAGTTTCTGAAGTCAGTTTCAGTTTGGTGATTCTCTGCAGGCCAGTTCCCATTATTTTCCCAGTATATCGCCATTTTGTGTGTCTTTTAGCTAACGTTACAAAGGTTGTTGTCAGGTAATGTTTCTTATTTCCTCAGAATTAGGTAATTCCTCCCACTAAAAAAAAACCCATTTGAACTGCTCAAGTCTGCATCTTCAAGTGTCATTGCACAAGGCATACATTTCCTGAGGACCTCGCCTGGCGCAGCAAAAGCTGGGATATGATATCACAACATTTAGTTATGGAATGGAGGTGGAGGCAGTCACGGCTACCTTCCGGTGACTTGAGAACCAGCTGTACACACATGTCATCACTGTAACTTAACTAACAGAGCATGTTGAGAAAGGATAAGAATCTAAGTTTCATGCAATGGGGCAATCTTAGCTTCTGACGCCCAAGGCAGTTAGCATCGTTGGATGATATTTTCTCCTGTCTGTCGTCATTGTTATCATGTGCCGTGATCATAAGCATAGGCTGTCATGCTTTGCCATCCACTACGATCACCAAAATCGCGGATTAGTCATTGCGCTTGTCTCGTCACGTCTATGTCATTAAACTATCCAGGTATTTACAGTGGTACATTGGAATTCGAACGCCTCGAAAGTCGATCAACTTAGAAGAGCAACAAAATTGTCATGTGAATTTTGCCAAGGAACTCGATAGCCACACTGTAAATGAAACGTTTGCCACGAGCTGGTCTGGCACCAGAGCTGACAACTCAAGAGCATCAGCACCTTCACCAGCAACAGAAGGAAGAAGCTGCAGAGGAAGAAGAGAAGGCTGGAAGGATAACCACTGCTGAATTCCGTGTGATCATGTGTTCAAAACCCAAACAGTTATTGAGAGGTGGCACCCTGAGCGAGCTCTAGTTAGCAAGTGTGTTTACGTATTCAATGATAACAATATGGAACACTTTAGACAAATTAAAAATGGTTGCCGACACCAGAGCACTTTTATATGCTTGCTTTTTATTATAAAGTAGTGTTTTCAAAGACTCTGCAGATGATGAAACACAAGAAAGAACCTCAGATGTAATCGTGCAAGTTGGCTCACCCTACAATCTCCTTCCTAAATGACCCCCACACCCCACCCCACCCCCACGCCTTCTTTTATGTGCCATGTCACCATGTTTATCAAAGCAGATTAAATACGACGTTGTTAATTTATTCATTGATTTGTTTATGTTTGTGAGCGAGGGTACATGTATGTATACGTAAGAATGTGTATGAATGAGTGTTTGTTTCTATGTCTTTGTATTTATGTGTCTGTATGTGTGTCTGATTGTCTGTTGTATGTGTGTGTGTGTGTCTGTGTATGCATGTGTATGTCTTTGCATGCATGCGTGCATGTATATATGTTTGTGTGTGTGTGTAAATATATATTTACATATATATGTGACCATGATGTGTGTATGTTTGTGTATATCTGTGTATGTGTATGTATGTCTGTAGGTGGGTGTGTATGTATGTATCTGTGTGTGAGTGCGTGAGTGGGTGAACGTCTGTATACAAGTGTGTGTGCGCCCGCAACTGTGCGCATGCAGTTTACTACTCGTGCGTCTGTGTCCTTTTTTGACATTCATAATGTGCATATTATTATTTGAACATGACACGCAATACTGATAAAATACAGCTGATGTATGAAAGGCGGGTATATGGAAGGGCCGAATGATAGACCTGCCAATGCGCCAAGTTTGTGACCCTTTGAAAATGTAGCTTGTATATTCGTTCTTTTTACGTCAATGTCGCCCTAGATTTGGCAAATTAATTCCTTCTTATAATTTCTGGGGGAAAAAAAATACCGACTGTCTGCATCCAAGTGTTTAAACACTTTTATCTTGGACACTTTCACCTGTCAAAAGAAGACCAGCCTCGTGTGTTTTTCTATCATTCCACATCTTTTCTTCTCAAAAGCAATACCTTTTTTGCGATTAAATGGCGTTTAGCTTTTTTGTGTATTGTCCATGTCTCATATATATAAACAGCACATGTTCTGTCTGGCTCTCTAACACTCTTTTGCGTAGTGCAAATGCCAGTGTCATGCATCGTTATTTATTAGTCTACACACATAAATCTGTCTCATCTATCCACCTACACTACCTGCTCACCAGCAAGCTCGCCAGTCTACTTACCTCTCTACCTAATTGCCTACTTAAAGACCTGCCTGTCTAAATGCGTAGGTATTAATTCCATTAGTTACTTTCCTAAGAGTGGTTCAAAACCTGATCTAGCTAAACTTTTTCTTAAGTGACCTCGGCTCACAGGTCGACCCAGGCTTAAATCGATAACAGGTAAAAATTATGGAAAGTAAAGACGGCCAGCGTGATGTTTACCACATTATCCACTGAGAGCCGATTAGCTATAAAAATATAGGTTTAGCCCTCTTTGCCCAGTACACCTCAAGGCGTAATTTCAACTCACTTCGATCGCAACCCTCTGCTGGCTGCGTAGATTGTTATCGTGGTTTTGGGCGTCGCAGGTCGACCCAGCCTAACATGGATACCAGAATGGCTATCCTGGAGAAGTAAAGACGGCCGGCGCAATGCAGACCACATTACCCACATAGTGCCGATGGTCTGAAAAAATATGGACGCTTTCTCCATATACCCGATGCGCCTAAGGCGTGAAAAGGGATAATTACTTACTTACTTTAATTCACGCCCAGGTGATCTGATTATCTATACAGATGGTTCGATGTTGAGAGGAAAGAGAAGTGCCTGGGGGTTCATAGCGAAAGCCAATAGAAAATTTTTAGGGCAAGACAGCCTAGCATGCGACAGCACAACATCTAGCATAAGAATGGAATTGGAGACTGTAACTTCAGCTCTCTAGTGCTAGAGAACAAGGTGCATACACATGTCGTCATTGTAACAGACTCTAAACGCATGCTGAGAAAGCTGAAGACGCGGATGCTTTGAGCAGAGTGGCATGCTTCTCTTGCAAGGTCACATGCTTTGAACCTTTTCTCAAGATAATGCCGGCGTGGTGGGCAATGAACAGGCAGACAGAGTGGCTGGATCTACACCACTAGGCGGTGAATTGATACATTACTAGGCTGACGTGGTCCATGCACTTTGGAACAAGCAATGGAATCAGTAGAGAAAGAAGATTATTATGGCCTAGAGAGAATGAGGCACCTGGGTGTAATCAGAGGGTCTAGCCGGCTCACTTCCCTAAGAGGAAAGGCTAGTTTTTGTGTGTGTATGTGCTTCATTTGTGGTGTGTATATATATATATAAAAAAAGACACTAATTCAAAGCAAAGAATTTTTTTTTTTTTTTTTTTGGTTCTTTTCTTGTTTCTGAGGAGTATTACCATACCCATGTCATTTACAACTCTGTAGGTCTCTTAGCTTCCCATCTGTCCTTACGTCTATATTCTCTAATTCCATAAACTGTTGCAGATGTTGTATACTGTTTCCTTAATTCCACTTTAAACCTGCTGTAGTTATCCCGGGTATTTGTGAAAGCATCATCGAGCTGTTGTGTGAATTCGCAACAATTTTCTATAGTTTCAAAAATATTTAACATACGGACAGATGTGATCTTAAGGTGGAAATTCTCTTTTGTTTTCAGCCGAAAAGAGAAAAAACTGGCTGAGCGGTTAAAACGTCGGGCTTTCATGCGAGTTACCCGGGTTCGAAACCTGGTATGGGGATGGGTCTGTCGGAGGCACAATTAAATTTCTCTACCTCATTGTCTACAACGCTATCAAATGTGGTGACTACTGACAGTGTAGCCGAACTCTTGTAGCTAGAGAATGCTCAGTGTCACTGTCAGCACTGTGGTAGCTGCGAGTTAGTGATGTATAGTGCCTTTTTGTGATGATAAGGTCAAACTGATGCCAGTGGCTAGGTCTTTGATGTCTCCATAAAAACTTGACCGTCTTAAGTTTTAGCAAAACAAAAGGTAGTTTCTGACCCACAGGTCTCTTCCAGTGAAGGATTTCAATAGTGAATGAGACGTCAGATTGCAAGAGCCTACAACAGGAGAACGGAAACTGCAGAATGCAGAGGAAGGTCTGTATGAACATGGATAGATCGAGTTAACACGTTACTGACACGCAACAATATCACCATGCAGCAGGCAAACGAGAGTTATATAGTAAACCAATCATTAGCAGTACCTACGGGGCATAACAGTGCTAGAGAGAAAGAAAACAAAGATAGGTAGATAGAATTAGACACACAGTTTTTTTTTCATTATTGTAGGATCCAAACCTTAACATTTCTTAAAATCAAGTGTCTCAGTAAAAACTCGATTTAGGTTAGTTACTTTCTGGTACTTATTAGATAGGTAGATATAATAAGACACACAGTTTTTTTTTTATTATTGTAGGATCCAAACGTTTACATTTCTTAAAATCAAATGTCTCAGTAAAAACTTGATTGAATTTAGTTACTTTCTGGTACTTTTTAGTTAGGTAGATAGAATTATACACACAGTTTTTTTTTTTTTTTTCATGATTGTAGGATCCAAACGTTTACATTTCTTAAAATCAAATGTCTCAGTAAAAACTTGAATTAGGTTAGTTACTTTCTGGTACTTATTAGTTAGGTAGATAGAATTAGACACACAGTTTTTTTTTTTTTTTTTTTATTGAATGATCTTTTTTTTTACATTTTCTTAAAATCTAAACAAAAATCAAATGTCTCAGTAAAAACTTGATTTTTATTAGTTGCTGTCAGGTACTTATTACTCAACGATGACTAATCTGTTCTTGTAGTCTGTGTTTGTCAGACATAGAATGCTTTCTAGCGAGACAAACCACCACAGTGGCAAACACACACATGGCCAAAAAGATTGCAAATATAGTCACTGTGGAGTGGTTCGTCGTTCCCGCCTGCATATTGTCTGCAGTTGTACTGTCTGCACGAAGTGTGGGATTATCTGTCGTCTCTTGGATAATAGTTGTAGAGGTGACATCTGTAGCTGCAGTTGTTGTTTCATTTCTTGTCACTGTGGCTGTTGTTGTTGATGTTTGTGAGGGTCTCGCAGTTGTTATCGTTTCGGATAAGTGTTTTATCATATTCATGAAAGGGAATGGGCCGTACCCACACACCTACAAAATAAATATTATAATATTGATGTTGGTGTGAAAAATAATATCACTTAAGGAAAGGACATCCAGCAATTAAAGATTGAAAGTCTGTATCTTCACCCTCTGCAAAGTTTAAAAAAAAAAAGATTTAGCAAATATATCATCAGATGATACATAACAAGTAGGTTATGAAGATATAAATCTATTGAAGACAAGAGTAGCAGATCCAGCTATCGTAACACAACAGCTAAAAGAAATAACATATTAATTCACGTAAGTTGTAATTGTGATTGCTAATGCGTTATAAAGAAAGACATCTTGGCAGTCAGTGGTAAGACATCATGACACTCAGTGGCAAGACATCATGACACACAGTGGCAAGACACCATAGCACTCAGTGGCAAGACCTAATGGCACTTAGTGGCCCGACATAATGGCACTCGGTGGCAAGACCTAATGGCACTCGGTGGCCCGACATAATGGCACTCGGTAGCAAGACATAATGGCACTCGGTAGCAAGACATAATGGCACTCGGTAGCAAGACATAATGGCACTCGGTAGCAAGACATAATGGCACTCGGTGGCAAAACATAATGGCACTCAGTAGCAAGACATAATAGCACTCGGTAGCAAGACATAATGGCACTCGGTGGCAAGACATAATGGCACTCGGTGGCAAGACATAATGGCATTCGGTGGCAAGACATAATGGCACTCGGTAGCAAGACATAATGGCACTCGGTAGCAAGACATAATGGCACTCGGTGGCAAGACATCATGACACTCAGTGGCAAGACATCATGACGCTCAGTAGCAAGACATCGTGACACCCAGTGGCAAGACATCTTGGCAGTCAGTGGCAAGACATCATGACACTCAGTGGCAAGACATCTTGGCAGTCAGTGGTAAGACATCATGACACTCAGTGACAAGACATCATGGCACTCAGTGGTAAGACATCATGACACTCAGTTGCAAGACATCATGGCACACAGTGGCAAGACATCATGACACACAGTGGCAAAACATCTTGACACTAACTAGGAAGACATCATGACATTCAGTGGCAAGACATCATGACACTCAGTGGCAAGACATCATGGTACTCAGTGGCAAGACATCATGACACTCAGTGGCAAGACATCATAACACTCAGTGGCAAGACATCATGGCACTCAGTGACAAGACATCATGGCACTCAGTGGCAAGACATCATGACACTCACTAGGAAGACATCATGACACTCAGTGGTAAGACATCATGACACTCACTAGGAAGACATCATGACACTCAGTGGTAAGACATCATGACACTCAGTGGCAAGACATCATGACACACAGTGGCAAGACTTCATGACACTCAGTGGCAAGACATCATGACACACAGTGGTAAGACATCATGGCACTCAGTGGCAAGACATCAGGACAATAAGTGGCAAGACATCATGCAACTCAGTGGCAAGACATCATGGCACTCAGTGGCAAGACATCATGACACTCAGTGGCAAGACATCATGACACACAGTGGCAAGACATCATGACACTCAGTGGCAAGACATCATGGCACTCAGTGGTAAGACATCATGACACTCAGTGGCAAGACATCATGACACTCAATAGCAAGACATCATGACCCTCAGTGGCAAGACATCATGACACCCAGTGGTAAGACATCATGGCACTCAGACTATGCCCTTAAACCAAATGTTACTTTAAACCGTATTGATTTAAACGTTTCCAGTCCTTAGTCCAGACAAAGCGACTAAGTCCTTTGGTAATATTACCTAAAACTTTACACTGTAGCTAGGAATTCTATTCTCACGCCAGTGTCAGAATGTTATCTCCTGACCAGACTGTAGAGACTGAGCGGGGCCCTTTTGAACAGGGGAATTGAGTAGACGCTAGACATTGTGAAGCCGGGAGGTCGGAGTTTAACACGTCAGTGTAATTCTGGAGAGAACAGGTGTTTGGCAATTAGGAATGTTTTATCTTGATCTTGGTCACGTAGGAAACACAATGGCTTCACTGACCGTCTTTCACACCGGCCAGTTAGATTCGGTGTAAACTAGATTGGGGCACTTAAGAATGTTTGCTCTAGGGATGTCAGTCCTGAATTGACTGACAGGCCACTTGTTAGCTAATGTGATCTGTTGGGTACTCCGGAGGCGTGGCTTAAGTCATCATCTTGAGGGTTGGGTAAAAACTAAGGAAAGGGAGGAGTTTAATTTGGACAATAGATTGATACTTATACTTCGAGCCTGTGGAATTCCCGTCATTAATCGCAGCCTGCCGGCAAACAAACAGGTCGACGTAAAGGTATATTTTACTGTCGTACTCTGGTTTGGCGATAGATGGAAAAGTTCCCAGGTAAGAGAAAATATTAATTTTAATCTTGTATACATAGGTTAGGGAGTTAAGCTTAGTCTATACTACCTTTTCCTAATTTGTCTGCACATTCTGCTTGAAATAGTTCTTTGTGAGAATTCAGTATCTCAGTTAGGGAACTGCTAAACTATTCCTATTTCTTGTATGTTTGTGTCACATGTTTTTCAGTGTATGTTTTCATGTGTAGAAAATAAGATGTGAACAATGACATTTGCTATACTGAAATGTAATTATATTGTTTATTGTTTCCATGATGAGTTTGGACCAAATATGTGCAGGGATGCTGTTACGTTTTGTGTGCCCACCATGTGCTCACTTAAGGTGTTCACCTAAACAGGGGATTTATAACCCCAGGGGAAGAATGATGGGTGTACAGTATTTACTGTCACTGAAAGATAATATTCAGGACAGCGTGCACATATAAATTGTTTGCGGGTTCAGCACATAACCTGCGCCACATGTTTATGTCAAATCTATGTCAGCCAATTCGAAGTCTGAGTGAAGACGGACAACAGACTTAGAAAGTCAACTATCATGACATAGCATTTGAGGGAAGGCAGGATATGTGACGCCCATGTAAGACAAAAGACCTTCAGACTAGACTGGAGAGGATGTGGAATATGAGGAGGAGTGATGGGCTATATCTTATTATTATATGTTGTATTAATTGATACATGTATTCTTAGTGTAAGTCAAGATACTACACGTATGTGTTTTGTTTCCATGATTACAGCGCCCATGTGACGATCAGTCCATGAAGTAGCCTACATTGTGTTAGACTCGGCCAGCTGGGAACGAGGTGGAGAACGAGGTGGAGAACTAGGTGGAGAACGATGTGGAGAACGAGGTGGGGATGAAGTGGAGAATAAGCTGAAACAGGCAGACAACAGGCAAGGAAGAGTTGGACAAGCTTGACAGTTCCTCACGGCTGTCAGAGGCTTATAAGTTGAGTTAACCCCTTTATGTTAACCTTTTATCATCATTATCATACCACTCTAAACCCCGAGCTGTTTGTCTCGCTGAAGCGTATCACTGTCATTAACCAGTCACTGTTTGTGTAAATCAACAAACTGGGAATTTCATTGTAGTAAATAAAGCTGTATGTCAAGTTTTAAACTACATAGTTTGTTAAATTCCAAATGTCTGTTCTTACATGTTTAATTAAACTGTTAGGATAGAATAACATTTGGTGGGGGCTCAAATAATATGATAATAATTCTTTAATTATTAATAATAACACCGGGAGAAGGTAGATGACGAAGGAATCACTTGCCCTGTCTAATAATTCATTTAGTATGATAGACATCTAAAATTCCTTGCCTTCTCTTGTGGGTACCAAGTTCAGCTAATGTTAATATACTTAACGAGCCAATATGGCTGTTTTCTTGGATATCCAGGACTTTGTCTGAGAGCAACATAGCTCAGATTTTAGTTCGGTTTATCTAGTGGAGAGAATGTGTTGAAAGGAAGATCCCTACTCAACAACATAAACATTTAAACCACGCGTCACGTCACACTGGCGAGCTCGCCGAGATTTGGACGGGGCTAATTACTCCTAGACTAATGAAAGTAAATTTTTAAAATTTAACTTTAACTCTTCTGCCAGTATAGTCTAAATTAAAATTAGTAATTTATACATGGGGAGAGATTACAGAGTAATAAATAACTTTTTACTAAAATCAATAAATGGATAGTATCATGTCTTATCATTGATCACTTCATAACCATTGATTATTGTTTATTTAGTAAATTTTAATGTTGATGATTATTATATTTGCTTGCATGTTTCATAATTTGATATAGATTGTAGAGCATTATATGTTGACATCATATCATTGATACTTATGCTTAGTGACTGAATGTAAAATCACATCATATCATTTACCGGTGTATCCTCTGTGCTGCTATACTATTCTAAAAGCTGTCAGTCTGGTAGGCAACTTTGATTCATTTACATCTTTGTGCGGCTGTCATAGGCTACTCTCTTGCCCAGTTTACCTTGCTCTGATATATTCTTTAATCCGGAATCGGGGTAGTATTTTATTTATCTTTAGATAGATCTAATAGATAGAATGGACTTACGCACCGAGTTCCTAAAAGATGTAAGGAAGTGCGGGATAGGTGAGGGTAGAGTAGGAGCACAGTTAGAATCATTTGTTAAAGGCCATATGGATACTTTCGATTACATGAGTGCCCGTAATGCTGCAGAGAAGAAGCGAAAGTTGGAGAAAGAAAGAATATGACTCGATGCTTGCCCGTCATGCAGCGGAGAGGCTAGAAGAAGAGAGAATGCGGCAAATTGAAGAAGAAGAAGATGCTAGAAAGTTGCAACTCCTAGAGGAGGCAGCTAGTGAAAGAATGAGGCTTTTTAAAGAAAAGCTGCATAACTATCGACTTAGGCAGACGAATAGAGAACTGCAGTTAGACACAGGGAACGGTGAGAACACTATTAGGGTAGTTGAGGGAACTGACAACTCCCATACTGACACTCTGGTAGAAAGGTCTGGGACTCACTCTCTCAATGGAGAGGTGTGTACTATTTTGCCAAACGGTACTTTATCGAGGGATGAAGTAATAGACCACCCAAGACCTTGCCTCACCCCTCTTTTTCCTAATAGGGACAGAGATGACATTAAGAAGAACTTTTCTGTAGGGATGACCGGATCTACATTGCTGGCCCCATTTACTTCCATTCTTAAGCCTAAAAGGAAAAGATGGAGTAAGAAACAGAAATCTTCTAAAGGGACCGGATCTACATTGCTGGAACCCCTTACTCCCATTATCTCAGATGAGATATATGAGAGCACACCCCGCAGTAATCACAAGCGTGATAACTGTTCTGACCGTCGACATACTGATTCGACTGGCACACCAGCCATTAATGAGGACGAGGGCAAAGACTTACCCAACTCCCATAATCCCTTTGGTCTTTCCAAACAAGAAGAAGAAGTAAAGCAGACTAATGTAGGGAATAACACTAAACCTGTTTCCCCTATTTCCCTTGATGCGATTGCATACAAAATAGAAATAGTTAGTTCTGACTTTTCGCCCAAAGTAGTTGACTGTTATGGTAGCGACATATCCCCTTATTTGCCTCCACTAGACTTGGTATGTGAAAGCCAGACCAGGGCGGAGATAACAGATAAGGAGGATAGTTCTCTTTAAGTTCTTGACGACCTTAGAGACAATGAGTAAACAGGACATTGCTGCAAGTCCTGTGCACTCTGATACTGGACAGACAGAAATGTTTGCCATTGATGAAGAAGAAGGTACTTCTTGTGTGCAGGGAGACAAATTGTCTCTATCCTGTACAGCTGGGGCGACAGGGATACTTCTGATGAAGGACCCTGAAGCGGAACAAGCCATAAATAGTAGGGAACCCCAACATTCTGGTCTTGTATTACTCTTCGCTTCGAAGGAAGTGACAGGGGTATCTCAGCTGATAGTGGAAACTTCATTGCGAAGAAATGCCACTTTACTGTCTGCAGGAAACCCTGAGTTTCCTAATGATTTGACTGTACCCCCTGACTTGATTTCGTGCTCTGATTCTGGACTGATTTTACTGAAAGAGAATTCCACCCGGACAATTTGTAAAACAGATAGGATGCACCGAGGAGGAAACAAGTGGACACTCCTTCAAGAAATCGGCAGTGGTCAGTTGCACTCACGGCATGCTGTCATGATGAGTGACTATATCCCTCAATTTGAGAGGAGATTAGTGACAGATTTTTTCAGGATCTGTAGATGTAGGAAGAGAAAATCCTACCTGACTACAACTCATCCTTTTCGGAGAGCACTTCAGGCCCTCCCTATGCTAATAGGGCCTGGCGAAGTGAGGAAATGGACAGGGATTGTCAGTCAACGATGTCGAGGAATCCCATTGTTGAAGCGGAGATCGATTCTTATCCTGTGGGAGAAGAAACCTCCAGATAAATGGATATTACTGAGCGGCTGCTCAGAATACCCGCATGATTCTAGGACTAAGGACTTAGCCTGGAATGAGGGACAATTGGTGACTGTACATCGATGCAGGACATCACGATTCCACAAGGAATACTGGAACAATACTGGAGATGACAGGTTGTACTAACATTCTTGGGAATCACTGAGTATCGTAAAATTGGTCTTAGTGGCTGCGACCAACTTAACGGAGGGCCTGTCACGAGACGATCTCAGTGATTCCAGAAGTTAGTACTTGTAATAAGTTCTTCTGGTTCTAAAGAGAGAGGATTAGATTTACTCTGCCCTTTACCCCAAATATTACTTTAAACCGTATTGATTTAAATGTTTCCAGTCCTTAGTCCAGACAAAGCAACTGCGCCTTGGTAATATTACCTAAAACTTACACTGTAGCTAGGAATTCTATTCTCACGCCAGTGTCAGAATGTTATCTCCTGACCAGACTGTAGAGACTGAGCGGGGCCCTTTTGAACAGGGAAAATTGAGTAGACGCTAGACATTGTGGAGCCGGGAGGTCGGAGTTTAACACGTCAGTGTAATTCTGGAGAGAACAGGTGTTTGGCAATTAGGAATGTTTTATCTTGATCTTGGTCACGTAGGAAACACAATGGCTTCACTGACCGTCTTTCACACCGGCCAGTTAGATTCGGTGTAAACTAGATTGGGGCACTTAAGAATGTTTGCTCTAGGGATGTCAGTCCAGAATTGACTGACAGGCCACTTGTTAGCTAATGTGATTTGATAGGTACTCCGGAGGCGGAGCTTAAGCCATCATCTTGAGGGTTGGGTAAAAACTAAGGAAAGGGAGGAGTTTAATTTGGACAATAGATTGATACTTATACTTCGAGCCTGTGGAATTCCCGTCATTAATCGCAGCCTGCCGGCAAACAAACACAGGTCGACGTAAAGGTATATTTTACTGTCGTACTCTGGTTTGGCGATAGATGGAAAAGTTCCCAGGTAAGAGAAAATATTAATTTTAATCTTGTATACTTAGGTTAGGGAGTTAAGCTTAGTCTATACTACCTTTTCCTAATTTGTCTGCACATTCTGCTTGAAATAGTTCTTTGTGAGAATTCAGTATCTCAGTTAGGGAACTGCTAAACTATTCCTATTTCTTGTATGTTTGTGTCACATGTTTTTCAGTGTATGTTTTCATGTGTAGAAAATAAGATGTGAACAATGACATTTGCTATACTGAAATGTAATAATATATTGTTTCCATGATGCCCAAATATGCCCATGCAGGGATGCTGTTACGTTTTGTGTGCCCACCATGTGCTCACTTAAGGTGTTCACCTAAACAGGGGATTTATAACCCCAGGGGAAGAATGATGGGTGTACAGTATTTACTGTCACTGAAAGATAATATTCAGGACAGCGTGCACATATAAATTGTTTGAGGGTTCAGCACATAACCTGCGCCACGTGTTTATGTCAAATCTATGTCAGCCAATGTCGAAGTCTGAGTGAAGACGGACAACAGACTTAGAAAGTCAACTATCATGACATAGCATTTGAGGGAAGGCAGGATATGTGACGCCCATGTAAGACAAAAGACCTTCAGACTAGACTGGAGAGGATGTGGAATATGAGGAGGAGTGATGGGCTATATCTTATTATTATATGTTGTATTAATTGATACATGTATTCTTAGTGTAAGTCAAGATACTACACGTATGTGTTTTGTTTCCATGATTACAGCGCCCATGTGACGATCAGTCCATGAAGTAGCCTACATTGTGTTAGACTCGGCCAGCTGGGAACGAGGTGGAGAACGAGGTGGAGAACGAGGTGGAGAACTAGGTGGAGAACGATGTGGAGAACGAGGTGGGGATGAAGTGGAGAATAAGCTGAAACAGGCAGACAACAGGCAAGGAAGAGTTGGACAAGCTTGACAGTTCCTCACGGCTGTCAGAGGCTTATAAGTTGAGTTAACCCCTTTATGTTAACCTTTTATCATCATTATCATACCACTCTAAACCCCGAGCTGTTTGTCTCGCTGAAGCGTATCACTGTCATTAACCAGTCACTGTTTGTGTAAATCAACAAACTGGGAATTTCATTGTAGTAAATAAAGCTGTATGTCAAGTTTTAAACTACATAGTTTGTTAAATTCCAAATGTCTGTTCTTACATGTTTAATTAAACTGTTAGGATAGAATAACATTTGGTGGGGGCTCAAATAATATGATAATAATTCTTTAATTATTAATAATACACCGGGAGAAGGTAGATGACGAAGGAATCACTTGCCCTGTCTAATAATTCATTTAGTATGATAGACATCTAAAATTCCTTGCTTTCTCTTGTGGGTACCAAGTTCAGCTAATGTTAATATACTTAACGAGCCAATATGGCTGTTTTCTTGGATATCCAGGACTTTGTCTGAGAGCAACATAGCTCAGATTTTAGTTCGGTTTATCTAGTGGAGAGAATGTGTTGAAAGGAAGATCCCTACTCAACAACATAAACATTTAAACCACGCGTCACGTCACAACATCATGGCACTCATTGATAAGACATTATGGCACTCAGTAGTAAGACATCATGGCCCTCAGTGGTAAGACATTATGGCACTCAGTGGTAAGACATCATAGCACTCAGTGGTAAGATATCATGACACTCTGGGGCAAGATATCATGATACTCTGGGGCAAGATATCATGACACTCAGGGGCAAGATATCATGACACTCAGGGGCAAGATATCATGACACTCAGGGGCAAGATGTCATGACACTCAGTGGCAAGACATCATGACACTCTGGGGCAAGATATCATGACACTCTGGGGCAAGATATCATGGCACTCAGGGGCATGACATTTTTGCACTCAGTGGCAAGACACTGTGGTACTCAGTTTGAAGACATGAAATCTACACCTTCAGAATTTCGTTGCGGAAGAGGCGGCATTTATAGGTACCCCAAGCAGGCTATTTCAAATATTATATTCTAAAATTAGTTAGTAAGTAAGTAAGTAATAATAATAAAACCTTTTTTTGGTGTTTTTTTCTTTAAAGAAAAAGTCCTGTCCCATATTAATTCCAAAACAGTAATTATTGTAAGGACCTTAAAGAGGCGGTTTTACACAAGAATGCTTAGAACTTCATGGACAGATAAATTGTGTAATGTAATTGTGTAATGTAGGTGTCTCAAAACGAGTGGAAGCCTTGAGGTAACGTGTCGCATATTTCAGGATACCGTTATCCTTAAATGTTCATGTTATGGGGTGAGAGAATCTGAAAAGTGTGATCACTTAAAAGATCTGTGGAAAGGGAGATAGTGGAAGACAAAGCGAGAAGATTCACGACAGCCTCTGTGTGTGTGTGTGTTTGGCGTATGGTGTTATCAGTATATATATATATATATATATATATATATATATATATATATATATATATATATATATATATATATAAACACGCACACATACACGCACGCACATACTGATGCATTAAGTTGGAGATCGCAAGTTGTGAATAGTCATGATCACCTACGTCAGTCAGACAGGCTTCTGATGATAATGATCGTCAAATAGTGATAGTGAAATAGTGTGCGAATCAAATCTGACATTTGCCCCTGGAAAGACAGCGTTCTCATCATTGCCAGTTGTTTGGCAGCGTGTTGTTTTGTTTCATGGTGCTGCACCAAAGACTCTTCACTGTGCAGTCACTGCAATGAAGAAAACAGAATAAATACACGACCTCATGTATAAAATCTCACCGTTCCATTGAAATCGTCCATGTCAATTTCTGGAAACATTACCCCTGCTAGGTTAAGATTTTTCATCCACGTAATCTGCAACAACAAAAACCAATGTTTTACTGCTGAAAACTGTTTCATTTCTGAGGCTGAACAAACTCGATGGGATAACCTTTAGTGCGACAATGCATAATACAACATTCAGCTTCAGACTGGAGGTGGAGGCAGTCATTCTTGACTTCAGCTAACTTAGAAGCCAGAGACAGACACATGTCATGAATGTCGCGCTCATAGAGAATTGGGTGAAAGGATATGCTCCGTGTAGGTAATCTCATGTCATGTGCATTATAGCAGACAAAGTTTCTCAAGCTGAAGCAAGTAATCTGGTAATCTGGTAATCCTAGTTTCAGCATCATAGCAAACGGGTCACCCCATTGTTGCTCCGCTCCTGTGCCAACGAAAAACACTCGTAGCTCACAGTGTCACACCATGCACTCAACTCAGAAGCTGGGTGACGAAACTATATCCTTCCAGTCTACAAATGGAGCAAAAATGCAACGGCCACCGCCTGGCAGAACTGCCACGGCTTTAAAAAAAAAAAAAAAAAAAAGTGGTCGTGCCTAGTGTCCACTGTGACTTGAAGCATTATGTGAGGGGTTAACAAATGGTCACCCCAGCAGTACCCTCACTATTAGCTGGGAAAGGGACTTAGGACATTACATCCACCAGCAGGCGTCGCCCCTACAACGACCTGACTGCCTTCGTTAACGACTGTTCACCCAACAGCCATGCAGTTCTTTGGCACGAAGGAGACACCTTGAACTTGGGTTTCAGAATGCCGACTTCCTATAAAATGTTATTCTGTGTTTTGTTATCACAATCGACGTCACTGCACATTGGGCATACCCATGCGTGCGCAGTCCTCCGAAGCAGCAGCCACTCCAAAGTACTTCTACTAATTGTCCCCATGAGAAGCTGGTTATATTGTCTCCTTTCTCGGCCTCGCAGACGGCAAAGACGTGCTTCAGCTGAAGCAAGTGTGTTGGGAAACGAACAGTATGACAGACTGGCCTCCTGGGCACTGCCCGCTTGTAAAGTTATGATTGACTAACAAACTATATGTCATCGAGGCCTTTTGGAAAAGGGTGAACAATGAGAAAGCAACTAAGATATCATTACAGTCTGAAGAGAACAGTTCAGCAGCAAGTGACAATGGGTTCTGCCAACACTCAATCTCACAGAAAAAGCAAGACGTACAAACAATCAGTCAGCTATTGATTCAATTAGACAAAACAAAACCTGTCGCTTGCAGTGATTACCGGGACAGAGTGCGTGTCTAATTCTCAAGGGCTATGGTGTCTGTTCTTAACGACGAAACTAAACTGATGCGAGGAAAACAGTTGTCACAAAAAAATTATTGTCCTCGGCAGAATTAAGCACCTTGGAGCAAAACTAAAAGAGAAAAAAGTTTATTACAAATTTTTGAAAACGGGGTTTTACGTCGAATCTTTAGACCTATCAAAGATGTAAACAGCGGTGAATAGAGAGGGAGAAGCCACAAAGAAATTCATAATCTGTTTAAACCACCATTGATCATTGGCATAATGAACGCCAAAAGGTTGAAATGGCTGGGACATATTGAGTGAATATCAGGTAACAAAAAGGTAAAAACTGTACACACAAGGCAGATAAATGGTCAAATATCACGAGGCAGATCAAGAAGACAATAGAGAGATAACGTCCAGACAGACATGTAAACCCGTGGTGTTACTAACTGGAAATAAAATTCTAACCAAAGAGATGAGTGGAGGCGAGTGAAGAATTAGATGACCACGGGTTGAGAAGGAATGAGGAAATACAGACAAACATAACGTGTTTCCTTTGGAAAAATCACTACCACTACCACAACAACAAATGTACACTAAAACAGTGCTTTCATACCTTTGCTGTTATACTATCAAAATCCTCGTACCCAACCCAAGTATTTTCTGAAACCAAATAGTACATCTGGGCAGCTTCGTCAAAGAATGTCTCTACTATTTTTAACATCACACATATCTGTAGACAGATACATATAAACATTTATACTAGATATAACTATCCCTGGCTTCGACGGGAATAATGAAAGAACATTTTACTCTCCCGTCTTTTACGTCATCTTTGTCTCCACTGCAGACGTATATTTATTCACCCTAAGCTCTTACAACCCCCTCGGTACTTACTATAACCAACCCACCTCCCCCCTACACCCGCCTACTATTCAAATTTCAGCGACGAAGCAGCAACCCCAGCAGCCCACGGTAGCGGTAGCACCCATTCAATGTGAAAATCTCTTTCAGCCTCTACATTTTCGCTGCTCTTGTCTCACTATTAAAAGAAACAACAGTTACTGTTCAGGTTATTGGTATAAAAGATAACAACAAAATAGTTTATTTCTCAAACAAAATATTGAAGGAAAGTAAAAATGTTTAGGTTTTAAGGAGAACAACACCAGTCAATGTTAGGTTGTATTCACTGTGGTGTTAATTATTAGAAATCTGTATAAACCATGTTGGAAATTGCACTTTTTACCAAGACATGACAGCCTAAATGACATCTGCCAAAATTACCCCTCTACTGGTCACCGTTTGCATGGTTGTCATGGAATGGCCAAAACCACCCCTACACTTTAGACTATTCGTGACGCTGGCGCCCCTAGCAGGCAGGTCACATTCAAATATAGACCTGTCTGGTGGGTATATAGTCCATCATGTCTATTTATACCTTTAGCTAACGGAATAGATATTTCTGTATATATTCTGGGTCTCTTGAAAAGTCTACATTTTCAAACTTACAGTTGTATGGTAGAGATTCTCTGGATTATTATTGTTTATCCGAGGAGACGATTTACTCCGTGGCGTATTGATCTGGTGTGTGCTACTTTCTTTGAAAGTGGCGCCAAGTCCCCTCCCCCTCCCCCCTACATTCTCAGTCGGGCTTCCAAGAAAAACAGAAATGTTTTGCTTTTGTTCCTAATTCTGTCTAGAACAAAGTACCAGCTTATTACATGGAGGAATCCTGAGCTTGGGTGAGTCGATTATACTTTACGAGTACAATGTATCTAAATCTATATATTTAACCCACTGCTGAGGAGCGGAATGATTCGGCTATGAGACATTACAAAGCAAGAATGTTCCTGGTGTCAAAATACTCCTGGCCACCTAAATCAACCCTTCCCCTTTTCAAGCTGAGAGTATGTTCCTTACCTGACTCAATATTAGTATAAAGGGTTTAATCTAGCAGCACAATGGTTCCGTAACTAGCTAGTTGAGAATTTGGATGGCGACATCGAAGCCGGCAGATTTAATTGGGTCAGCGCACAGCTTCTCCGCGCAGCGAGAGACACACACAGTGCGTGACGTCAGTCGTTAATAATGGGAAACTTAAACACAACACAGGGTAGGCTAGGGTCAGTCTGTGGAAAATAATATATACATATGTGGGAGAGTGGTGGTCTGTGTGACTACAGGTGCAGATGTGGATGTGGAGAGATGATGTTCTCTGTCTGATAGAGTCTGTCTATCTCCACTGTGGACCTTGTCTCCTGTCTCTTATCCTGACTGACTGATACATGGAGGCTACTAGAGTCTCGTTATCCTGAGAGCTGTCCTCTGAGTGATTGCTAAATGTGGATTATCATAAAATGAGCTGGGCATGTGAACTGTGAGTTAACTGCTAATTCTGAGTTCCTTCTTGTCACAGGATGATATCTTCTTGGAAGCCAGGCAGTCAATCAGCTGTCCACAAAACCACCAGCATGGAAGCCAGCAAAGTGTAAGCCATTTTGTTGGCATCAGCTTACAGGCCAACAATTTGTCATCCACCAGATAGTAATTCTCCAGCTTGTCAACATACATTTTCATGGGTGATGCACCTTCACCATTCTTTTGTCCAGCAGTTGTTCATGGCTATCAGTAACAGACGTAGTGCCAGAGTACCCTCTCAAAGAGCTTGTTTGTGTGCCATTGATTGAGAACTGAATTTGACTGTCTTTACCAGATCAACCATCTGATGGAACATTCCCGAAAGTGGCAGCCAGTCCAAGTAATCATGAACCAGATGAGTGCAGTGACTCCAAAGTGTAAACAGATAAGTGGCATCAGTCAATGTTTCAATGCCATGCTTATATATTATTTGTCCACTTATTCACTGTGATGAAATTAGGCTGGCTCTAGGAATCTCTCCGAGAATCAGTCAGACATACTGTGGTTTTGGTCTCTCATCATTCTGGTTGTTCTTGAATTTCTTTGCTTGATTCTTATATGATGTGTATGTTGAATTTATTACATGTTTTTGGAATTTTACATTATTGATTTGAGTGTCCATCATTCACTGTTCTTGTCTGTCTGGAGAACATGTATTTGTAAATAGTAATCTTAATCTGTGTTAACATGACTGTGATAGCACAATATCATGGTCTGGGAGCTTTTTTTTCATGTAGTAGTGGGGACCTCCGGCCAAGTTGCGCCTAAGAATATATATATTCTGTAGTGCCATAACTTATGTTGCCCTACTCCTGAAATAGTTTAGGTTTATATTGGCCGCGGGATACCGCCTTGACCAATACGAGCCGACATTCCAACATTTATACTATTTCAGAGTGCTGTTGGTTCATAAGGAGAAATCCTTAATCAGGCACGTGACACGAGCGGTATGTGACAATGATGACCATGTAAAAGACACCATGCATTTTAGAAACATATATTTGCAGTTTTTGTATTAAAGATATTCCAATGACGGTATTTCATGGAGAGGTGAAATCAGCAAACTGTTACGTATCAAGGAGACAATTAATTTAGATTAGTTAAGAACTGAGCGTCCCATAAGCAACTTATTGAAGATATAAACTATGGTAATGAAATTGCATGAACAAATTGTAGAGGAATGTTCCTGATGTGAGCAGGTCTTCTCGCTAACCACACTCATCATCGCAATGGCCTCATACACCTATGCCTTCCTATAGCACAACATAATACCTATCGTCTAGAAAGCTGTTAACAATAAATATCTTAGGCGTGCAGCCATGGAGTCCATTGCCTCTGACCATCACAGGTAGAAAGAGCTGACCAGACAGTCAACAGCAAGCGGTGGCCCAACGACACGCAGTGCTACGGGATGATTTTACATATTTACACTAAAGATAGCGACAAAATGTAATGAGTATTAGGAGCATGTTAATGAAGCCTTGCAACGCATAACGCATGACTTCATTTAATCGGATATCTGATTTAATCTCAAAGTATTCAGTCTCTCCACACGTAATAGACAGCCGCCTGCCAAGAGCACGGGGCATGAAGCACGTCCTTCGTAGCTTTAGCCACTATCCGGTAAGTCTGTAAACATTGAGTTCGTGAATGGAAGGATGCAGTCTGTGTAACGAACCCGAAACATTTAGAGTGTGAGGTTAAACGTTATAGTGGCCGAGAGAGAAATGTGTTGGAAGGTACAATTCCCAGAGAACGAGGCCGAGGCAGACCCCACGCGAAAAGGTAAAAAGGTAAAGTCGGGAGATGTGAACCAGCGTCATTGCACACGGTTATAAACCATAAGAGCTCTGCCACCAAAACGGACAGCTGATAAGAAACTGTCCGCCTGTGTCGCCGTTCGCAAGTAACTCTGTAGCTACAGCGACGTTCCTCCATTTACCCCAGAGTGTCACGCTGATACCCATTTCCTAGATGCTGGGTGAACCCCGGGAACCGCCCGGTTTCGAACACTGAACATGGCTGCAGCGAGTCGCAGCTGGATTTGAAAGCGAGCCTCCTATCAGAAGCGCTAACGCGGCTCGATCAAAACCCCACGCGAAGGTGTTTACAAAGCACTTAAGGTAAATCGAAAACAGATAGCGCTGGTGAATTGGGCCAGGATGAACGACTTTCACGTGTGCCATGAAAAGAGCGACGATCTGCAACTGATTTGCTGAGTGATGCTGACGAGTGACATCGTTAATAAACACAGACATCCATGACAACACATCTGCCTGACACCAGCTTCAAAAGAAACCTTCTTCCATGCCACACATCCTCTTCCACGGGGACCCTACCTCAGAATATGCTAGGCCGCCTGGTATGTTGTAGTCGTTTCCCCTTAGCGTCTCGTTAATGGGGTCGCCAGGTGTGAATCTAAGGACATCGAGCAGACGCAGGAAGCGACCAACACTAGTGATCCCCACAACCGTCTTGTTGGCTGGCAGACCTTCGTCGAGCCACTCTCTGACTGAAGAATTCTGACAAGAGGGAGTAAAACTTTGAGACAGAGATTTTTGAGGGAGGATTTTAAAGTTACATGAAGCCTATAATGCTTTACCACAGTCTCAAAACCAATTGTGTCGGTACTCCATAGTAATATCCTCAAGCTGCACAACAGTCATGGCTATGAAGATTTCTTTCAAGAGTGTTGACTTGGTCATGCGTAGAAATACACATGTGTCTTTAGCAAAGCGCTCTTGTCATTTGGAGGTTACAGACTAGATTCCTTGTATGACACCTATACTTTTCGAATTTTACGTTGTCTAGTATGTTCTTCAAACAGCAGTTATAAGAACTGACAACGGTTTAGGCACATTTCAAGGCATAAAGAGGGGCGTACGACTATAATGTCTACTGTCACCTGATTTGTTTTCACTATACAGTGAATATATAACGATATTTTTAATCGATATGCCAGGAATTATGGTCGGTGGTCACAACATAAAAAAATTACGTTATGCTGATAGCACAGTCTTGATAGCAACAAGTCAGAAAGAACTACAGAAAATGATTATTGTGTTAGAAAATGGAAAAATGGGTCTCAGCTTGAATAATTGGAAAACAGAAGTAATGATGGTTTCAAGGAAAAGATTTATTCCTATACGCGTAATAAAAGTTGATGGTGTTATTTTAGAACAAGTACAGACATTTAGGTATCTGGGCACATGGATAACATCAGATGGAAGAGGCATAACTGAGATAAGAAACAGAGTAGGACAGGCACAAACTTCATTTTATAAAATGAAGAAGATCTTGTGCAATACATCTTTATCATTGAGAGTTATAAAAAGAATAATTGCTTGATACATACATCTAGTTTTAACATATGGCTGTGAATCCTGGACAATCGGTAGGAAGGCCAAACAATTTCGTGAGGCCTCAGAGATGTGGTTTTACAGACGATTGCTTAGAATACATTAGACAGCCAAAAAAGAGCAACAAAGAGATTTTGAAAGAAGCGGGAGCCCGAAGACAACTTATCACAGAGATCAGAAGGAGTCAGCATTTTTTCGCCATGAAGAGGGAAAGTAGAACATGTGACCACTGGAAAGATCTGTGGAAGGAGGGATAAAGGAAGACAACGAGAGACAATTCTTAACAGTTTTGTTGTATGGCATAAAGGTGTGTCGGCACACAAACTGATACATGCTGTAGGAAATTGTGGATTATGGAGAGGCATGATCGCCCAAGTCAGTCTGCAAGGCCCTTGATGATGATGATGATGATGATGATGAGTATCTTCTGTGTCTCTAGCACTATCGGTCAATACATATCTAGTTGTTCATTACTGTGAGAAATCAATGTCTCATTGTTGTTGAAACATTAGAACATCTACCACTAATCATAAATAAACTGCGAGACCTTGAGTGAATGGCATCGACCACTTATGACAATGTGTGTGAAAAAGATTTAGTGAGCTATACCAACTCAAGACAAGCGTGCAGTTGGGATCTTGCGTGCCACGTAAGGAAATTTTAAAAGTGTGTGTGAACTTTAGATTGAATTGAATGTATAAACAAATATTTATAGAAGGAACAAGCAAGTAAGCTGTCCAGTGTTCTTGAAGGTTTTTTCTTTGTGTTCAAAATCATGAACTCGTGTCAATTTGCCTAGAGAACACTACATACAATGTGTCTTTAAAAGCAGTGCGTTGCAATGATAAATTATGCTATAGTTGTAACACGCACTAGTTGCAGCGTATCTAAGCGCTAGCATACCCAGCCAAAGTCTTAGGTTCGAAACCGCAAACATGTATTTTTTTTTTTTCAACAATAAATTTAGTTTTCGTGGATCCAGTTTGAAATAGGTACCAGACATGGTACTGGAAAGCAAGGGCAATGTGAGTTAAAAGGGGCCCTGTTTTAATGTCACGCATATGAGGACTCTTAAACTACAATAGTTGTGACAGTAGACAGATAACATTGACGCAAACCTACAAACGCTGTAGAGTCACCATGGGGAGAGAGTCAGTGCCTGTCATAAGGGTGACAGGAGGTGAGTGATAACTGCTTCTCTAAAATATGTGTGAGAGAAAACAGCAGTACTTACCACACTTATGTGTGTTGAGTACAAGGGGCTACCAAACCAGGCTTGCATCGCATTTGGTGTTGGGAGATTGTAAGCGGCCAGAACGACATAATCCACGTATCTGGTAAATAGTCGATTGACATTTGCAATGAAGGTGGCAAACATGTAAGACTCGACCCCCTCCCACTTCTTATTTCCCTTGTCCATCCTTCTTCTCTATGCCTGCCCCGCCCCTTCTCTTCTCTACCCTGTCTGTCTGTCTGTCTATCTGTCCCTTTCTTCTTCTCTAAGGCTGGCCACGTGTAGACGTGTTTTAGCAGCTCCTACATTTTCAGTTGTTTTCCAAGGATGTAATAGCCTAATCATGATGTTTTATATTTCACTTTATTGATATTTCGCTTGGATATGCTATGGATTCAATAATATTTGAACATGTACCACTGTGATATTTTAATTGTGATTTCTTTCATGGAATTACAAGGTAACAACATTCACTATTAACTTTACCAGTTTTCGACTGAAGCTGTTCACCCAGGCGTGTAACTAGCATGCC
Organism: Candidula unifasciata; assembly: GCA_905116865.2. NCBI lineage: Eukaryota > Metazoa > Mollusca > Gastropoda > Stylommatophora > Geomitridae > Candidula > Candidula unifasciata. The sequence goes on from CAJHNH020000299.1 coordinate 86,749, forward strand.
GATTAATTAGACAAAAGACAGCCAAACCGGGCAGTTGGAGGGTCCGTGGCTAGTGAAGCGGAACGCTGTGCTCAGTTCTAACAATGTCGTCCAGTCTACGACCATCTACACTCGCCAAACGAGGGCAACAAGGGAACAAAGATAAAACGGCAAACAAAGTAGCCAGCACTCCCCCTCACGTTGTCGATTGCCGTGCTGCTAGTTCAACACCTACCACGCCATGTCTCACTGATAAGCTGTGTAACCAGCCATTAAGCGAAAGAAAAGGGGTGGACACACCCGATTTTTCAAAAGACAGTGTCAATTGTTCGTGTCCACACAGGCCTACTACATGTGAGGAGTTAATCCGAGCCTTAGAGGACAGGTTGAAAATCTTTATCTCATCAGAGATTGTTTCCCAATTGGAGAAGGACAAATTATTCCTTAAAAATGAAGTAAAGTTTTTGGTGGAACAAAATACTTCTTTGAAAACTCAAATAGACGAGTTAACGAAAAGTGCCACCTCAAATAAAGAAAATGTTCAATTTGACACTGAAGACGCCACAAAGGCGACTGTGAATAACGAAAACACTGCTAAGCCTGTTGAGAGGACTGCCTCTATTTATCCAATTGGGGTCAAAATAAGCAACAGATTTGAGGCTCTTAGTTTAGAAAATGAACCACAAACTCCCTCTGTGGAACATCAGTCGTCTCAGATGTCACAAAAAGATACAGACCAGCCTCGAGATGACAGTCGCCAGTGGCAGCACCAGCGCTCCCGACAGACCCGACAACAACGTGAATTAAACATTGACTCCAGTGTGTCACATCTAATTATTGGTGATTCTCTGATGAAGGGAATCTACAGTGACCGGATGTCAACAGATAACGAGACAGTGTTAGTTCATCCTCTACCTGGTGCAGATATAAATAGGGTGGCAGCGACATTGCGACGATATAATCCAAACCATAACGTTAAAAGAATCACTGTCCATGCCGGCATCAATGACGTTATGAACAATCAACCAGTTAGCACGTCTCATTTGTCCACATTGTTAGACTCGATGCGTAACAAATTTCCAAAATCATCTGTGTTTTTATCTTCCATTTTACCACCATCTTATGGATCTCAAAGACGTTTGGCAGATGCAGGTAACTCAACATTACAGAAATTTTGTCTGGAACAAAACATCACATTTATTAACCACACGCCTTACTTTACCTCATCGTCTGGCGCTCCTAAGAAAAAGTTGTACCGGGACCAAATACACAGTTCCAGATTAGGCAGTAGTATTTTGGCTAAAAATATCAAGTATCCACAACGTACACAATCAGCGCCCGGCACTGAAGTACCTAAAATCTCGCCTGTGGCAAACATGCATAGAAGGCAGTGCACCGTCCCTATCTCAATGTCAAACTTGTCTTCATCTCAAGCTCACATTCCTCTGCATCGCAGCCCATGTTCCATTCCTCAGGCTGAAAATTACGATGTTATGTTTCCTTCACTGCCTGTGAAGCAATCATCTTCAGTCAAATCTATGGAAACGCCCTTACACATGCAAGGCATGCCTCAAGCATCTGTTTCTAATGTAGGACTTACCAGTGTTGCTCAGAGTAGCCCCCCTTCAGTGCACACTAGTGTACACCCAGCCTACAACTGGAATTATGAAGTTCAGCATCTTATGCAGTTCAACCCTGCAGCTCTACATCATGCCTATATGATGTCGCTCCAGCAGAGACGCTACCATAACCTGCCTAATCCTACGGCTACTTACTAGTGATTATAGTTTTAAAACCACCCTAACAATATCCTCCGTTTCAAAACCATCATGTTAAATAGTCGAAATAAGTGGCTTCAAAAAGATGGCCTCCGAATAGGTCATCTAAACATTTTTCATTTACTCGGCAAACTACCCGAGCTATCAATTAGGCTCAGTAACCAATTCCACGTTTTTGGAATTACAGAAAGTCGCTTGAACGACAAAATTAGTGACAACGAAATCACCATTGGTGGTTTTACAGTAATTCGCAAAGATGCAATAAGAAGATTAGAGACTGGCATAGCAGTTTATATTTCGAATTATCTCAAATATTCACGTAGATTTAATTTAGAATATGAAAAAATCGATTGTATCTGGCTGGAGGTTAAGCCGTTAAACCAGCAGTCACTTCTCATTGGCTATCTTTATCGAAATCCAAGTGAAGACAGCAACTGGTATGACGACTTTACTTCTATGATGGACACAGTTTTTAGTGTAGGGAAAGAAATTATTCTTCTTGGCGATTTTAACATTGACATAAATAAACCTAACCAGACATGGGAAGATATCATTCTTTCATATAACCTCAAACAGTTAATTAACTTTCCCACTAGAGTTACAGAAACATCCTCAACACTAATTGATCATATATATGTCTCTCACCCAAAAAATATTATTGAATGTTCTGTCCCCACTACGGCTATTAGCGATCATTATCCTGTATGCTGTGTATGGGCGAAAATTGGTTTTAAAACACCTACAGATAAACATATCGCAGTTAAATTTAGAAATTTCAAAACTTTTAATCCTGACTCTTTTTTTACTAGATTTGCGAAATGCACAGCTAGACCATGTTTATCAGCTTCCTGAACCGGACGATGCTATAGCCTACTGGACGAAAACAGTGTATAGTGTATTTGATAAACATGTGCCTATTAAAGACCTTAGAGTAAAACATCACACGAAATCACCATGGATTACTAGCGAGGTTCTGGAAATTATGATAGAAAGAGATACAGCACACAAGAATAAAAACCATGATCTTTTCTGTAAACTGAGAAATAAGGTAAAATATTTAATTCGTAAAAATAAGAAAGATCATTAAAAAAAATGATTACAGATAAAACAAATAATGCAGACATTTGGAGGGCTATCAACATCCTAACCAATAAGCATTCTTCAGATCAATTAAAACCAAATTATCTAACGTGTGATGATTTTAGTTGTTTCTTCAAATCAGAAATAGAGAATTTAAAGTCCACAATACCAGACTCACAGTGTGACTTAAGCTTACTAGCATCATTCTGTGAGGAAAAATGCAATACGAATATCCCTTCTGAGATTCCCCTTATGTCTGTTGCTGAAGTGTATGATTATCTCATCAACTTCAAGCAAACAAACTCCTCTGGCTTGGATGGAATCAGCAATCGAATCCTTCGATGTGCTGCACCTGTCGTTAGTGATTCCTTAACGTTTATATATAATCAGTGCCTTGCCAAGAACTACTTTCCATCAGCATTTAAAATTGCTAAGGTTTATCCTCTGCTTAAACCTGGTTCAGCTGACAACAATTCTCTAGGCAACTATAGACCCATTTCTCTACTATCTTCACTATCTAAACCATTAGAGAAACACATACATAAAATAATGTTTCAGCATTTAAATAAAAATAGTCTAATAGTCGATAGCCAGTCAGGGTTCAGACCTAAACACTCTTGTCAAACTGCGCTGACAAAAATGACAGACAACTGGCACCTTAACATCAACAATGGCAAAATTTGTGGTGCCGTATTTGTTGACTATAAGAAAGCCTTTGACATGGTTGATCACAATATTTTAATTAGTAAACTAAAGACCTTAAAAACCAACGACAATTTAGTGACATTAATAAAATCATTTTTGTCTGATAGGCAGCAGGTAGTCTCCCTCAGTAACCGTTATTCAAAACCCACACAGTTAAATATAGGCGTTCCTCAGGGTTCAACATTGGGTCCACTACTGTTTGCTACTTATATTAATGACCTTCCGTTACATCTCAGTATAACATGTGATCTGTTTGCTGACGACTGTACAATATATACTAGTCATGACAATTGTAATGAATTAGAACGTTCTTTACAGAAAGAAATAGATAAACTCATAAAATGGAGCAATGATAATCGCATGCAAATTAATATTAATAAAACTAAATCTATGGTGATAACAACTAGGCAAAAGCTACAAACATTAGCTGTACACAAGCCACCGCTTGAGCTCTTCATTGACAAGCTACCTATTGTTAATGTAGTTGAACACAAAACATTAGGTGTTTTAATTGACAGCCATCTAACTTGGAGTTCCCATGTTCATGCCATGACCAAAAAAGTAGCACAAAAAGTATATCAACTTGGAAAAATTCAGCACTTTCTGGACGAAAATACACGTAAAATATTTTACGTATCCTACATTCAAACGCATGTTGACTATTGTTCCACAATTTGGGATGGCTGCTCCAAATCTAATGTCAAACGGCTGAGTTCTCTACAAAATAGGGCCTTACGCCTAGTTTCCGATAGAAACTACGTTGAGAAAAATCTTTTATATGGACATCTAAGGCTTCTGCCATTTAGTAAACGTTTAATTTTTAATAAGGCCAAATTTATTCACAAAATCCTATCTAAAGATACTCCAAATTACATAGACCGATTTATTCAATCTAATCCTAAGAATAGCAAGCGACTAGGTTTATTACATTTGCCTAAACCCAGAATTGATTTATTTAAAACAAGTCTAGCATATTCTGCTGCTCATTTATGGAACCATCTTCCACCCGATCTGAAAACTACAAAAAGTCCTTACTCATTTAACCGCAAACTCTTTCATTTCATGATTATCAGTGATTACATGCCACCTTAAATGTAGTTAATAATCCACAATGCATTACTAGTTATAATTAATTGCAGTACGTATGATATGTTTGTATGCGTATATGTGTGACATGCTGGCGTGTGTAGGCGTATGTGTGTATGTATGATTCTGTGTATGCATGGGTAACTGTATACGTTTGTGTGTATGTATCTGTGTGTAGGCGTGTGTCTGTGAGTGTGTCTGTTTGTCTGTATGGTGTCTGGGTGAGTGTCTGTGTGTGTCTGTCTGCGTGTCAGTCTGTGTTGTGTGTCTGTGTGTGTGTGTTTTTTATGTCTATCTGTATGTGTGGCTGCGTGTGTGTCTGTGTGTGTGATTGTATGTGGATATGTGCGCTTGGCTGCATGTTTGTCTGTGTGTGTGTGTGTCTGTCTGTTTGTGTGTATTTATGCTGTGTCTGTAGGTGTTTCTGCGTGTGTCTGTGTGTCTATGCCTGCGTGTGCCTGTGGCTGTGTGTTTCTCTGTGTGTTGTTTCGTGTGTATTTGTATGTTCAAATTTTTGATAATGTGTGTGTGTGTGTGTGTGTGCGAGTATTTGTGCGTCTGTGGGTGTGTTAGTATGTGTTTGTGTCTGTCTCTGTGTGTCAGTGTGTGTGTGTGTGTGCCATTATGTGTCTGTAGGTGTGTATGGCTGCATGTGTATATGTGTCTGTGCGTGGCTTTGTGTGTATCTGTGTGAGTCTCTATCGGTGTGTCTATTATATTATGTCTGCGTGTCTCTGCTTGTGTCGGGTTATGCCTCTGTGTGCGTATGTCTGACTGTGCGTGTCTGTGTGTGTATATCTGTGTATGTGTGGGTGTTGCGTATGTCAATGTGTGTGTCTATTTCCCTGCCTGCGTGTTTGTATGTGTACGAGTGTGTGTGCCCGTGACTGCATGTGTGTGTGTCTGTATGTGTCTGGATTGTATGCGTGTGTGTTTTAGAACGTGTGTATGTATGTATGTATGTATGTATGTATGTATGTATGTATGTATGTATGTATGTATGTATGTATGTATGTATGTATGTATGTATGTATGTATGTATGTATGTATGTATGTATGTATGTATGTATGTATGTATGTATGTATGTATGTATGTATGTATGTATGTATGTATGTATGTATGT
>CAJHNH020000299.1:97500-117500 GCA_905116865.2 Candidula unifasciata
TCTTTTAGTAGCTAGATTTTTCCCCGTGAAGTTCCTGTGGATTTATATATATATATACACGCACACACATACACATATACATGTATGTGTGTGTGCGTGTATATATGCGTATATATATATATATACACATATATATATATATATATATATAATATATATATATATATATATATATATATATATATATATATATTCGCTCGTGTGTCACCGGGGCGCTCACGGTAAGCAAAGAATAGTGACACTGCACCCTATCAGGCATGTCGTAAGAGGCGACTAGGGGTAGGGTTGGGCTTGACGTTGGCTACCTCATCCTGTAAAAACCATAGCCACAAAAACCAACCGACCATGGAAAAGTCAAAAAGAGAAGCAAATAAAAATCCAGCCAATCAAGATGAGGGGAGGCTCTTCAAATAGAAGAAGTATGACACGGTGTGGAGAAAGCCGTAAGGAGTCCGGATCGTTGACTTACCTCCTCTCAGCTAGGAAAACCTCCAGAATTGGCACCTGGAATGTTAGAACTCTCTATGATATAGGGAGAACAATGGAAGTAGCAAAGGAAATGAAACATTATAGAATTAGTATTTTAGGGTTATGTGAAACTAGATGGACTGGGGCAGGGAAAAGTATTCTAAATTCAGGGGAAACTATTTTGTTCTCAGGACACACAGAGGAAAATTCGCCCCACAGTAAAGCAGTGGCCCTGATGCTATCAAAAGAAGCAGACAGGGCACTAATAGAATGTGAAGCTGTGAGTCCCAGAATAATAAGAGCATCTTTCAGAACAGTGAAACAGAATGTGAACATGTCGGTAATACAGTGTTATGCACCAACAAATGATAAAGATGCATCTGTTAAGGAAGAATTTTACATGCAGCTTCAAAATATTATAAATAATGAAAGAAATGGCAACTTAAAAATTTTGATGGGCGACTTGAATGCTAAGATAGGATCAGTCAACACAGGTTATGAAGAAATTATGGGAAGACATGGTCTATGAGTAATGAATGAAAATGAGAATTGTTCACAATTTTTTGTGCAGGAAACCAGTATGTTATTGTCAGAAAGTATTTTTCCCCATAAAAGAATACACAAGGCAACATGTGAATCACCAGACCATAAGACAACTAATCAAATTAACCACCTATGTAATAACAAAAAGTTTAGATCATCCCTTTACGATGTTAGGGCTTTCAGGGGTGCTGATGTATTTACTGACTATTTCCTGGTGGTAAGTAAAATCAAGTGAAACTAAAAAGATATATAACATCTTATAATCATAGAAACCAATATAATGTAGGCTTTCTCAGAGATAAAGAAGTTAAGGAACAGTTCTCAATTACGGTCTCTAATAAGTACCAGGTGTTGCAGCAGTTAGCTGAAGATGTCAGCACATAAGTCTGCGGGGATCAGATCAAGGACATCTGGAATGAATCTTGCGTAGAAGTTCTTGGCAAGAAAGAAAGGAAACATAAAGCATGGATTACACCAGAAACCATTACACGGATTGAAGATAGGAAAAGTAAAAAGGCAGACTTAAACAATAGCAAAACTAGAGCTGCTAAAGCTAGAGCTCAGGAGAAATACACAGAAGCCAACAAGGAAGTTAGGAGGCATAGAAGGGCAGATAAAGTGAAATACCTAAATGATCTAGCACAAGAAGCGGAGACAGCAGCAGCAAAAGGAAACCTCAGAGAACTTTACAGTAACACAAGAAAATTGGTGGCTAAATACAGTCAGCCAACTGGATCAATCAAAAACAGTCAAGGAAAGGTACTTACAACACTAAAGATCAAATGGACAGATGGGTTGAATAATTTGAAAGGCTTCTAAATAAACCAGGTCTCGAGGTTCCCCCAGATATCCAGCCTTTAGAAATGAAACTGGATATCAACTGTGAGATACCATCCAAAGAGGAAATTAGAAAAGCTATCAATCTTCTCAAGGAAGGAAAGGCGACAGGCCCAGATGGTATCCCAGCTGAAGCCATCAGGGCCAACATAAACACATCAACAGAATTGCTACATAGATTATTCAGTAAAGTCTGGGAGACCGAAGAAATACCAGCAGACTGGAGAGAAGGATATCTTGTGAAACTGCCCAAAAAAGGCGATCTGCAGGAGTGTAAGAAACTATAGAGGAATTATGTTGCTGTCAGTTCCCGGAAAAATATTAAGTAGAATTATTTTGGAAAGATTAAAAGATGCTATTGATAAAATGCTAAGGGATGAGCAGGCAGGTTTTCGGTCGAACAGATCCTGTACTGACCAGATAGCCGCATTGCGTATTATAATAGAGCAAATCATTGAACTGAACTCACCACTTTACATTGGATTTAGAGGCTATGAAAAAAGCATTTAACAGCATTGATAGGGAATCTCTCTGGAAATTGATGGGGCACTATGGAATCCCACAGAAAATTATCAACTTAGTAAGAGAAACATATAAAGACATTAAATGTCGAGTTCTTCATGAGGGAAAGCTAACAGACGCATTTGAAATACAAACAGTTGTGTGACAGGGATGTCTTTTGTCGCCTCTCTTATTTTTACTGGCTATAGACTGGACGATGAAAAGAGTAACTGCTCTTCTATCCCATTCACGGAATCAGATGCAAGATAAATTAAATATACTTGATGCGAGATCACAGCAGCATGGTCTGAAAATCCATAAAGGAAAGACAAAGATAATGAGAATAAATCAGGCAAATAGTAATGTGGTTTCTCTTAATGGCACCGCACTCCAAGACGTGGAGTCTTACACCTATTTAGGCAGTAATGTAGATAAAGATGGAGGAACTGATAGAGATATTAAAATAAGGCAAGAGGGGCTTTCATAGCACTAGGGAATTTGTGGTGGTCAAAAGAAATTAAAAGAAATACAAAACTAAAAATTTTTAATTCTAATGTCAAATCAGTACTATTGTATGGGGCGGAAACATGGAGAACAACCAAGGCAATTACTAATAAATTACAGACATTAATTAACTGGTGCCTACGCAGAATAAAGGGAATAAAATGGTATGATAGAATAACTAATGTAGAACTCTGGGAGAGAACTAAACAGGCTCCAGTGGACCAAGAGGTGAGGAAAAGACGCTGGCGTTGGATAGGGCACACACTGAGAAAACAGGAGGACAGCATAACTAGAATGTCTTTGCATTGGAACCCACAGGGACATCGTAATAAAGGAAGACCAAAAAATACATGGAGAAGAGAGCTGGAGAATGAGGTTAGAAAGATTGGGAGGACATTGGGAGAGCTCCATGCAATGGCGAAGTATAGAACGACTTGGCGTGAGTTGGTTGAGGGCCTATGCTCCATTGGGGGATAGAAAGGCAGAAGAAGAAGATTATATATATTCATATGTGTGCCTGCTTGTGTGTTAAGCTAAGGTTGTGAATATTGATTTTTCTGCAATAAGTTTTATCCGATACCTCAGCTTCTCTACAGAACGACTTACCGTCTTTCAAAAACCTAGCACAAAGCTCGATTTCTGTAGCTTCCGCTACGATCCCCGAGATTTTCTGTTAAACTATACTTATAAATTTAACGACGCGTACACGGAGTCCACAATGTCTGTAAGCCTTGCGTGCACATCAGTTTTACACATGTGGCTTTGTGTGTGTGTGTGTGTACAGACGTTTTTTTTAAATCTGTTAGTGTGTACACTAACACTAACTTCGAGAGCCCAAAGACAACTAATCACAGACATCAGAAAGGTGCCGTCATCATCTTTGGACCATGTTATGACAAGAAGAAAAATAGAACATGTTGTGACCACTGGAAAGATCTGTGAAAGGAGGGATAGAGAAAGACAACGAGAGAAGATTCTTGACAGTCTTGTTGCATGGCATGGAGGTGTGTCAGCACACGAACTGAAACATGCAGCAAGAGATCGTGGATTATGGAGAGCATGATCGCCCACGCCAGTCGGCAAGGCACCTGATGATGATGATGACGTACACTGGTTAGTAGTGCCTGGCGTGCCGAAAAGTCTCATGCAAGGGACGATAATACCTACTTGGCATATCAAGCTACAAATTTGCATATTTCAAACCAGCTTTCAACCAGATTTCGAAGTAATATTTTTGGCATCAATTGAATATATAGTTATAATTTTGTATTGCAGTTTCTATTGTTATAAAATGACATATTTTTAGTTGATATCGCTACACAGAAGAAGCAGAGGAAAACGTAACACGAAAACTGTGAATTTAAAGTTGAACGGACCGAATAATTCGTGTGTTTTTTTCAAAACTCGAATGACTTTCCAACCTATCTTTTTTTGAGAAGAAAAATTGATACACAACAAAAAAGTCAAATTTGAAGAGCTTAACATTCGTCATTTGGCAGTAAATACCCCGCCGGTGGTGCGAGGAAGAAAGCTGTTATGGAACTTCAGAGGAGTCAAAAACAAAATAATAAATAAAGTCGTGTATTTAATTCTTGGGTGCAATCTTGCAGCGATGGGCAATACTGCCATCTTTATTGTCAGCCTAAAGATTGCACAGCGAGGCAAACAGTACACAGAAGGTGAATACATAAACAGTTGTACAACCCATGCATCCGACGAGATATTCCGGAATTTTAAGAGCAAAGGATAAATTCTCTCTTAAAAAAAAAAAAAAAATAGAGTTACCAGTGTCTGCTAAAACTGTAAAAGATAAAACTGTCAAAATGTCCTCATATATACACAATCAGCAAATCGAAGATCTTAAACTGGTTTCATCTCTGTGAATATCTGTTGACGAATCTTCTGGCATAAATGATACAGCCATTTCACTTTTTGTTGGATTTATTTCGTCCACGGGTCCTAAAGAAAAACTTTTGTGATTTTTACAACTGAAAAGTCAAACACGTGGCTAGGATATTGCAAACGATGTCATTCAATGCACGTAGAAACAGCGTCATCTGATTGAGAAAATTGTTTCAATTACAACCGATAGGGCCAAAAAAAAAAAAAAATGCTAGCAATAAGAAAATGTTTTTTTTTTCAAGCAGGAAAAAAAAAAAAAAAAAACAAGCACCAGAGTCTTGTTTACCTTTGCTTCATTCGTCCAGAAGCGCAACGTTCGCAGACATTTCCAAAAACATTTGCAACCTTATGGAATTTGTCATCAAAATTGTAAACACAGTTGAGGCTAGAGCTCTTTATCATCGCCAATTTCAAGAACTCTAGACCAACTGGGGAGTGAATACGCCGTTCTTTTGCTCCAAAATAATGTCCGCTGGTTTTCAAGAAGAACAGTTGTAAAACAATTCACTTGCTGATTAATACAAATTAAAGCCTTTCTCCTTGAGAGGGTGTTGACTGTCCTGACCTAACGGACCATCAGTAGATCCAAAGATTTTTATTTCTTGCTAGATGTTTTGTCTCAACTAAATAATCTTAAGCGTACACTACGGGCGACATGAAACATAATTGTTTCGTTGTCAAAAAACAATAATTCATTCGACAACAAATTGACCCTTAATGTCAAGATTTTCAAAATTCATTTTCCAAGCCTGCTGAAATAATGCAAAATAATAATAATAATAATTATAATAGTAATAACAACTCGGTAATTGACATTTGCTTTTTCAAAACAACAATTTAAAATATGAGCGAAGCCTTTTTTTTTTTTTTTTTTTTGCGGAGGTTTCAAAAATTCAGAAATAGTCTTTGTTCTGATCTGGAAAAATTAGAGAAAAACAAAGGTCATCTCAGAGGTCTGCTTTAAACGATCTGGGGAAGGAAATATTAACTTTCAACACCTCAAAGAGTATTCCTAGCTCTTACGATCCATTTAAACTAATTGGATTTGCTATTCTTTTACTCTTTGGCTCTACATATTCATGCAAACATTCATTTTTAACATGAACCTCGTCATCAGTAAGTAGACCACAAGGCAGACCAAGAAGACGATGTAGAGATAATGCTCAGACAGACCTGCAAACACTTGGTGTTACTAATTGGAAAAAAAGGCCATTTTAGAGAGATGAATAGAGGTGGGTGCTATCTGCAGGCTCAGAACGCTGAAGAAGAAGTAGAACATATGTTTTTATATATAATAATAAATAGCTAGTTTAAGCCGAATCTGAAACAAACATGGTTATTGACAGGTTCTTGACAAGAAATGTGGCCCTCAAAAACGTTTTTAATCGTTCTGCTAGTGATTTTTGGCTCTTTCGTCTAATGAGTTTGTCGACTACTGCACTAGGTCATTTACAGGAGGCTGGACACGGCCAGGTTTACAACAATTACTGGCTGCTGATCGGACACTCACGATCAACGCTCAACACTCGCCAACCGCCCCTTTTCCGCGCCTTAGGACATCACGTCAAACACAACATGTTCCTGCTCCCTCGTTCTGTATTTGATACCCTGTTCTAACTCCCCCGTGTAAATTCGCGAGTCTTTATTCGTGCATCTCGTCACTTCCATGGCAACAGTCGTCGCACCCATGCCTTATGTCAATCATGCTTGTCGTGACTTGCGGCGGCTTTATCTATCGAACATAATTTATCGCTACTTTGAAATCATCTAAGCTAAACAAAATATCCTTAACTTTTCCTGCAAAAATGATAAAAATTTATCCTTACACGGTTATTGAAACGTTGTTCTCCCCACGGAAAGTAGGTCACATTCCATTGATAAGCTTGTTGGACTAGTTTACCGTGGTTGAGGTTATGGGTGTGGCGGTCTATTGTATTGCATTTATGTTTTTATTTTGAGAAAGAGAGTTCCTGTGACATAGGTTTCATCACTTTTTCAAAGGGTTTGTGTTAGAGCCAGTTGTCGATGTTTTTGGAGTGTTAAAACCTCTGGCACAGTGAAATTTACAACATACGGTGTCAAAGTCATCGCGGAACGACCCATGAAAGTGACCCAAGGTCGTGTTGCTCAAGGTTGACAAATAAAAAGTTAGCTAGGCTGAAGGTCGACCAATCATAAGTCAGCTAGTGTGTATATGGGCGGTCGGTGGGGAGAGCAATGTAATTATTACCCCTTACACTTGTTAACTATCAGTGTCCCCACACCCCCACCCCCTTCTTCCCCCACCCCAGTAATGGCGTCACATGAGCTACACATCGACTTTATGACATGTATTAGTACATGAACTGTTCATGCTTAGTTGTAGACAGGAAAATGTGTACAGGCATGATCGCCCATGCCAGCAGGTCAGACCCTGGACACTAAGTCTGACTTACATGTATCTTCCGGTAGCTCCTATTTCTGTGCTCGGGTCCGCGGGAACTATACCGCAGGTGGAAGGGTCAATTCTGCCATAAGCGTAGACGTAGTGGGTGCACAGGCTGAAGTTAATGTTGTAGGTGTCAAACCTGGTTCTCTGCTCTCTGGTCCTGGCTTTTGCGTTGAAATAGCATACTCTTGTGAAGCCGTTGGAGGACACTGTGAACGACAATAAGGGGGATTGTGTGTAACAGAGTCGGTGAAGTTGTGGGTGACTGTGTGGATGTCGGTGTGGGTGACAGTGTGGGTACCTTCAGGTGACAGGGTGTGTGACTATGAGTGGCAGTGTGAGTGATAGTGTGTGTAATTGTGAGTGACAGTGTGGGTGAAGTGTGTGGGTATCTGTGGGTGATCATGTAACAGTAATTTGTATCTTCTTCTTCACCATTCTGTCCTCTTGATGTTCACTGCTATAAACATCACTCGCCTCCACTCATCTGTGTGAACGGTATCCTCTTTCCATCTGGTGACTCTAAGTGCTAGTGTGTCTTTCTTATAATATCTATGCACTGTCTTCGTTGTCTGTCTCGTCACCCCTCGTGATTCACCTGTTTTGTAAACACAGTTTATGGTTATCTGCCACCATCTCGCCAGAGTGGACAGTACAAATCAAGGGCCCCTGAGGCACGGAGGCTCAAGAAAGTTAAAAGTATGCAAGGTATTGCCTAGTTTTTTTCTGCATGCCTTGAGAGAGCGATTTTCTTAAATAAGCTGATTCACGATGACGAAGGTGAGGTTACGTCTCACATACTACAACAGGTGAACGATCAGTGACTACAAAACACACACACAAAAACACACACACACACACAGACTTCGACGTATATGTAGAATTATCTGTGTGTGTGTGTGTGTGTGTGTGTGTGTGTGTGTTATGTGTGTGTGTTTCGCATATGGCTCGAAAGATATTCTTCCAAACCATTTTATTAGATGCAATTGCTTGAGCGCGATGAGCAAAAACCTTTCAAAACCTTTGGCCCCCGTCATTCAATTTCTTTGCGATTTAAATGTCTGTCTGTTGATTCTGTGTTCGTTTCTCCTTAAGATAGCCTTACACACTAGACTTAACTGTCCAGCTTTGCCCGGGATAGTGTTTGAATGCCTGTCTGATGATTCTGTGTTCGTTTCTCCTTAAGATGGCCTTACACACTAGACGTAACTGTCCAGCTTTGCCCGGGATAGTCTTTGAATGCCTGTCTGATGATTCTGTGTTCGTTTCACCTTAAGATAGCCTTACACACTAAACTTAACTGTCTATCTTTGCCCGGTATAGTGTTTGAATGCCTGTCTGATGATTCTGTGTTAGTTTCTCCTTAAGATAGCCTTACACACTAGACTTAACTGTCCAGCTTTGCCCGGGATAGTGTTTGAATGCCTGTCTGATGATTCTGTGTTCGTTTCTCCTTAAGATAGCTTTACACACTAGACTTAACTGTCCAGCTTTGCCCGGGATAGTGTTTGAATGCCTGTCTGATGATTCTGTGTTCGTTTCTCCTTAAGATGGCCTTACACACTAGACGTAACTGTCCAGCTTTGCCCGGGATAGTCTTTGAATGCCTGTCTGATGATTCTGTGTTCGTTTCACCTTAAGATAGCCTTACACACTAAACTTAACTGTCTATCTTTGCCCGGTATAGTGTTTGAATGCCTGTCTGATGATTCTGTGTTAGTTTTCTCCTTAAGATAGCCTTACACACTAGACTTAACTGTCCAGCTTTTGCCGGGATAGTGTTTTGAATGCCTGTCTGATGATTCTGTGTTCGTTTCTCCTTAAGATAGCTTTACACACTAGACTTAACTGTCCAGCTTTGCCCGGGATAGTGTTTGAATGCCTGTCTGATGATTCTGTGTTCGTTTCTCATTAAGATAGCCTTACCCACTAGACTTAACTGTCCAGCTTTGCCCGGGATAGTGTTTGAATGCCTGTCTGATGATTCTGTGTTCGTTTCTCCTTAAGGTAGCCTTACACACTAGACTTAACAGTCCAGCTTTGCCCGGGATAGTGTTTAAATGCCTGTCTGTTGATTCTGTGTTGGTTTCTCCTTAAAATAGCCTTACACACTAGACTTAACTGTCCAGCTTTGCCCGGGATAGTGTTTGAATGCCTGTCTGATGATTCTGTGTTCGTTTCTCCTTAAGATAGCCTTACACACTAGACTTAACTGTCCAGCTTTGCCCGGGATAGTGTTTAAATGCCTGTCTGATGATTCTGTGTTCGTTTCTCCTTAAGATAGCCTTACACACTAGACGTAACTGTCCAGCTTTGCCCGGGATAGTCTTTGAATGCCTGTCTGATGATTCTGTGTTCGTTTCTCCTTAAGATAACCTTACACACTAGACTTAACTGTCCGGCTTTGCCCGGGATAGTGTTTGAATGCCTGTCTGATGATTCTGTGTTCGTTTCTCCTTAAGATAGCCTTACACACTAGACTTAACTGTCCAGCTTTGCCCGAGATAGTGTTTGAATGCCTGTCTGTTGATTCTGTGTTCGTTTCTCCTTAAGATAGCCTTACACACTAGACGTAACTGTCTAGCTTTGCCCGGGATAGTGTTTGAATGTCTGATTCTATGTGTTCAGTTCTTGTCCTACCGAAGTCCTGCCGACAAACTGTGGAGAGGATCCAGCCCACCACTGATGAGTATATCAATGTGATGTAGAACTGCAGCCACTCCAGACACCGAGTGTCCACTTTCACACACGTCACAGCATGGTCTTCCTATGATCAGTGATGGTGTTGTAGGCAGACCAAGAGTCTTTCTGGAATAGTTCGGTTCTCTATTCAGTGTTTTCATTTGATTTGTCATCTTGATTCATTTTCCTTTGAGACTCTGTACTGTACGTTACATTAGGTATTATTATTGTGGATTCAGATTTATCCGTGTCAAATCTTTTCCAGTTCTGTTAGATAAGTTTGTTTGTGAGAGCGGTTTAATTTTGTCACATATCATTAATGTGTTATTATTTTTGATTGTGATGTGTTTGCTATCTAGTTTTGGGGCTTTTAAGTGGTGAGGAGGTCAGGCTAAACTGTGCCCAGAGATAATTTTTTTATTGTAGTAGGAACTATAATTTGATCTCCTTTCTCGTGAAGTGATCTTGGATTGTCGTTTAAGGTACTGAGTACCTTCTGGGCGCATTCGCGCCACCATCTAACATTAGGTCATTTCAGAGTGTCTTTGTTTATTATGCGAAATCTGATTAGAGACATGCGACAGGCGCGTAATGTGATATATACACAGATTTATTTATTTTTAATTTTTTTAGTGGTCTGCTTCTTACAGACGCGAGCTTTGTAGTGTGCCAACAAATGTTTGAAGTTGAACTGACTACAGTTCCAACAAAGCCAATATTCAATGAAAACTAGACAAAAAGCACAGATGACAACAGTAGCCTCAAACTTGCTCTTCACCACCAATGGAAGCCTTTATATACAACAGAACTCCACATTCAGCTCTGTTTCTACAAGTCATAAGCCATTTTACAAAATGCCAGTTTACATCGTAAACCACATTGGGCACAGAGAAAATGCCAGTTTACAACGTAAATCACATTGGGCACAGACAAAATGCCGCCCATGTAATAGATATGGCTGACACCCCGCAATCAGCTCGGTAGCAAAGGAATGGAACACAAATATTCAGTATAGGTATGAGGAAAATGAGTTGGCAAACTCTTGCCAGAAACAAATAACATATCAGTGATTCAAAGTGGGGCGATTTAATCTGCCATTCTTGATGGTCTCTTTTCTTTTTGTACACCTCATCTCATCAACTCCGATATTCTTTGGAATTTCCAGCAAAGTCCAAAAGAATAGATGTGAAATGAACACCGACTTACACTAACCCTAACTCCAACCCCCCCCCCCCCCCCCCCCCCGCCCCCCCCCCCCTAATCTCTCCCTCAAAAACATTGGACTTTCCCGGGAATTCCCCACGAAATTTGGGATGTCGCCGAGAGAAGTGAACACAGATAAAAGTACCTCTTGATATCACGGAATAACCCGATTCTATAGTCTCAAACAAAACATGACTAAACACCTTAGCAGAACTACAAGTTCAACATGCATTCGACAGATGTCTTAGGCCGAAATGTTAGTTAAATATTGTTAACTGCACGCTGCATAGCAACTCCAGTATTTGTTGGCGGTGTGTGATTTTAAAAGGCAATGTTGCGTTCAGGAGTTTGCTATTGCACTCGGCTGTCTGATGTCATAACTATTGTTTAAAAAAAAACACACAAAAATAAGTGCCACATCGACAGCAAGCTGACATATAGTTAACAATCTCGGAATAGAGTTGCCTTCTGAACTCTTACGCCTAAAAACATTGACAATCAATACACACATATTTACCGTATTCCATAATGACTGCGACGTGTACTGAAACAATGAGGACTGTATGAAGCTTGGCCATCGCCGAGGTAAACCGGAACTGCGTACAAAGCTCTCTTAGAAGATATTTTATACACATGGTGTGTGTATGTGTACATTAATACAGGTGTATGTGCGTGTGCCTGTGTTTACATATATTTGTTTCTCTGTCTGTGAGTATTTATTTAGTGACGCATGCGTGTGTGTGTATTTACTCATCCATGTATTGGCTTATCTTTCACTAACAGAAAATACAGAATCAGGGAAGTTGCAATCTGTAAGATTGGGAGCCCAAAGTTCACTTCCTAGTTCAGCCTATCCGCAGTTTTCTCTCTTTACAAAATGGACATACACAATTTTCGCCAGTGTATAATTAAGACATTTTAACAATGTAGTGAATCAGTCAATTATGCAACGCATATCTACGTCCACGTCATTCAAGATAAATAAAGGCGAACTTTGTTAGTTACTGTGAACCTCTTTTTACAATAACCAAAAAGATTTGAAATTCATTCTTGCGGACATTCAACTCTGACTGGTTCCAAATGGGAACAGGACTGAAACAAGGCTGTGTCCTGTTTCAGATGCTCTTTTGAAAAGCAATCGATTAGGCAATGCACAAATGCACAAATAACATAAATATGGGTTTCAGATGATTCGACAACATTCTAGAAGATCTTGACTTTGCTGACCACATAGCGCTTTTAGGTTTAACTCACCCGGAAATTAGAGAAAAAACAAACCATCTCGTAAATATTTCAGTTCAAATTGGTCTCCAAATTATCACCGGGAAAAAAATTCATGATCTTAGCAATAGCCCAGTCGACATAACATTAACAATAACATTCTTGAAAAAGTCAACAGCCTTACATACGCAAGGAGTAAGATGACATCTACAGGGGATTCAACACAAAATATCATAAAGAATCGCAATGGCATCTAGTGCCTTTAACACACTGTCAAACATCTAAAAGCCAAAGACACTTAGCAAACACAGAAAACTGAAGCTCTCCAACTATTGTCCAATTCCAGTGCGAACTAATGGGTGCGAGAGTTGCAAAGCAACGGAAGCTTTAGATACAAAAATCCGACTTGCCCGTTGTGCAAATCAAGCAAAACTCTTTCCTGTCAAAATTCACAGAACAAATGTCTTAGAAGAGTACTAAGGCTGGGCAGGTTACAAAAGGTAAGGTCAACCAAAACGCATTCCACAGCTCAGGTATCAGATCCAATATGCAAATAAGACAAAAGATCAAGCAAAATAATGTGTATAAAGCACCACTAGAACGTCATCGGTCATGCACTCAAAATGGTTCAGACAAGACTTCCCCATCAAGATCTCAAATGTTTGTTTCAGTATCCAGAAGCCATGAGTTATTAACGTTTAAGCTCGGTATTATGGACATCGCAACCTTGCGGCCTTGATTCCATTTAAAATACCGTAAATCTGGGAGAAAATATGGCTTTTCTGCCCATCCCCGGGAGTGAACCCAGACCACAAGGAGTTTGTCACCCGCTTACCGCGCAATCCGGTTTAGGCAACCTCGCTAGAGAGACGGGCCAAGATCTCATATGGACACCGGGAAAGAAAACGGAAAAGACACAGTAAAGGTTTAAACATCGTCCTAGCAGACACCCAAGACCTACAACAGGTGGCAACAAACCCTAGACACGGAGAGCTATGGCCTCTGCTTTATGCGCCGCTACTAGGCTCAAGAGCATAGACTAAAAAATTCAAAACTTTAGTCAGGGCTCAGCAGAGGGAAAGAGAAGTAGATACAGACGCAAGAATTAGACCCAGATACAGAATGTCGCTGACTCCTGACTGGATAGGCTTCAGACACTGCAAATATGAAGTCCATTGCATCTGCCCCACTGAGGTGGAAAGAGCTGCTGACCAGGCAGTCAACAGCAACTGGTGACCAAACAACACGTGACCGAACGAGGCGTGACCGAACGGCGATGATAATGACGACACGCATCAGCAGAACCCATCAGGCATTTAAGATCTAAAAACCAACAGAAATAATTAAATATACAGTCCTTACTGTGATCACAATCGACCATTCTTCTGTGGCCTCTTTGATGACTACCTAGTGCGCACGATTTAGCACTTTTTTCTAATCGGCATCCGCGTGCCGTCTTCACAAAGAAGATACGCTTTAAAAATCCAACACACTGTCTCTAGTTGTACACTTGTAGTTTTATGTTACTCTATATCCTGGGGTTTCCTCCCATTAATATCGCTCTTAACTTCTTGCCTACTTGCGTTACATTTTTCAACTCAGTATAGATTTTAAGGTTATATTTTAATATAACTTTTTTTTTTTTTTTTACTCATAACAGTCTATACTTCCACAAAATAAATAACTCTTCAGTCTATACTTGTTGTGTACGAAAAAAAAAGCATTTTACAAAATGAAGAATATTTTATCCAATATTTCGTTGTCAACGGGACGAGAAAGAGAACAGTTAAAAGTTTGCAAATCCTATTTTGATATACAAAAGTGAACCATGGACAGTTCTTAGACTAGTGAAAACTTATTTGGAAGCTTCGGAGTTATTTTTTTTTTTTTTTCTTTCTTAGACGAACGATGAGAATACCCTGGTCAGATTAAAATAAATATAAAGACGTCGCAGGAGAAACTGACTCACGAAGAGAATTGAATGCCAACATTAGAAAGAGACATCTTTATTCTTTAGCCATTTGATGAGACGAGGAAAAATGGTATACATCGTGACATAAGAAAATTTGGAGGGAGTTGAAAAAGAGGGAGACCGAGCAAAAAGACGCTAAGCAGTTTGACATCAGGGCATGCAGGATCATGGCCAAACTTTAGTACTGTCGATGGCTACGGCAGATCATCTGTGTCAGAGTTGATTTAAATTACACCAGAAGGTTGTGGATAGACATGACTACTAATGTCATACGACATTGACTTCAAAAAGAAGAAAACCCTGAAATACCTCCTTTTTTGGGGTTCTGAAACCGGTTTGTGCATGTTTGTTCTAGTATAATACCTATTTCCAACAGGCTGTTTATCGTCCGTGACTCTTTTGGTTCCAACGTCTCTCGACCGCGGCGCGCTCAATATGTCTACCGCAGCTATAATTCTTCATGACACTGAATCTGATCGAATGAAGACAAATTGTAAGATGTGCTGAGCTACACATGGTTAGGAATGAAGTTTCCTTCGTAGTCTGATTGCGTCTGCGTGAGAAGCAAGAAATCAACAGTTTGTTAAGAAATAAGCAAGATCTGTGAGATGAATATGCATTCAAAACTAAAGTCTTTGAACAGGGAGAAATTTTACATGTTTGCTCAGCGACTTAATGAGCAGGCTACAGAAGATCAAGATCGGGAACATACGGAATCAGTGTCCCTATCTGATACAGTTTTGCGAACTCACCTTCACTTTTGGCCCAGGGCATGCCGGTCTGAAAGGCAATGAAGGGTAGACGCTCAGGCTGGCAAGGCAGCTAACAGAAAGGGGCCGTCTATGGACAGAGACATCATCAATGCCATATGAAATATTCAATACTTTGAGGCTTTCAGTTTCATGAAAAAAAATTTTTAATGAATATACTGAACACCCTAGATGTACCAGTTGGAGTCGAGAGACAGAAACACCATGCACAGGCAGACAAACTGGCTGGCTCTGCACAACTTGGTGGAATACTGCTACATGATAGGGCAGACGTAGTTAGTGCCTTGTGGGAGATCGTGTACAGTTCGGAGTAGCAGATGGATCACCACAGTCTGGTGACATTGATGCAGTTGGGGGTGACGAGAGGCTCTGGCAGATGCCTCGAGGCTCAGAGGAAAGGCAAGACTGACGTTGAATCAGAATGCTACTGGCACCATTAGTATCGGAACTCTTCGCTGGCTGCTGAAGATGGGGACGGAGCGCTTATGGGAATGCCCTGAGTGCTGTGATGTCGGTTCTTGAATCAAATTCAATCCAATCAATTCAAATCAAACACCATGCGTGAGACACCGGTCGTTACATCAACCAGACAAGAAGTGGAGTCGTTAATAACACATGGAGACATACTCAGGAGAAGATCGGAGCACTTATTATCATGCTCCATGTGCAATTAAGAGGATCTTTAAAATGAACAAAAACAACAATGATATTCCACAAGCTGACAAACAGCCAAGACATGCCACTGAAGTTCACAGTGAACGGTAAGAACAATACATTCATTCATTCAGTAGCATGTCCCTCGCGGAACCTCGCTGCCATAACAACCCTCCGGAAAACCTTCCTATCCTGAAGAACAATACAGACAACAGATTTGAGCTCTAAGCTTCGGCGCCACAGTTCTGTGCATCTTTACACCGTTCATTACGCGGTATCTTGTGCGAAAGTTCAAAATAGCTATTATAAGTGAACAGGGTAATGGAGAATCGAGCTACTGTCTGGTTATCTTCTGTGTACTCTAGGAATGTAAATCAGTTTCCAGGAGTATGGTCCAGTCAACATGTCATGTTTCCAACGTCTCAGTGTCCAAGAAGTAGGTTTGTATTTGCTAGGACTTAACTGCACACCTGCCTAAATATTTGTTTTATTATTGTATGTTATCACAATCAATTTCATTTCAGACTGGTCAACGCATCCGTGCTCAGGACATACCTAAGTACTTTACTAATAGTTCCCATAAGAAGTTGGTTAAAGTGTCTCCGAACTTTTTTTAAAAATGTCTTTGACTTCCACCACGTCGACCCAGCCATTAGTGGGTACCAAGCGTAGTTCTAGGAAGTAAAGGCTAACGGAGTGTTGCAGACTACGTCACCAACCAGTGGTCTTTAAAAATAGGTCTAGTCCTATATTCCAAATACGCAAAAAGGCGTGGAATAGGTACCTTTACTTTACCTACTTTACTATAGTGTCTCCTATCTAGACCTGGAAAACGGAACAAACGCACTTCACCAAGCTTTACTCCTAGCTCACGTAGTCGGCTCGCACCTGAGTACATTTAATCTGTATCTGCCCGCTCAGATGCTTGTTTAAACCAACTTACTTAGAAAAGCATTAACTTAACATTTTACCTCCCTAATCATTTGTTTACCTACTGCATTGGCTAACTATCTTCTTGCCTGTCTGCCTGAATAATTACGGCCTGCCCACATACATATTACCTTGCTTTTTCACTGGCCTAAATTGTTACCTACCTCATTGCCTATTTCCCCTTGTTTTTTTTTTTTTTTTTACGTGATTTTCGTTTTATTTATGAGCGTGTGTGTATCAATATTTCATCATCATCAAGTGTCTTGCCGAGTTGCGTGGGCTATCATGCCTCTCCACAATCTGCGATCCCCAGTTGCATGTATTCTGTTTATGTTGTAACCAACAACTACAATTCCTGGCATATACACGATATATCACATCATGAATGTGTAATGAAAACAAATCGGCTGATATTACACATCCTTGTCTTTCTCGTTTTTTACTCTAAAATTTTCCTAAATTGGTAATAATTCCTATAGCTGCTGTTTGCAGCCACTACATGTTCTTTATAATTCGTAAATTTTTTTTTGCATTTGTGTTTAGCTTTTCCAATAGTTTGATTATTTATTCATGTTCCACACAGTCAAATTCTTCATTTTCTTTTAATTCTATGTAGCTCTTTCTGAAAAAGTCCTGAGGATGTACATGACATTGTTTGAACTATTTTGTTCCACAAATCCACATTGTTCTTCACTAATTTGTGGTTTAATTTCGTTTTGTATTTTTCTCATGAATATTCCCAGTAATGTCGTTGTCATATGACTCATAACACTTATTGTGGAACAGTCTTCACATTTTTAGCTACCTGGTAACTTCGGCAGAGAATTAAATATAGATTTTAAAAGATTATTAGGAATTTACCTACTATTATAAATGTCACTGAATTTTTTTTTTTTTATTATTTCACTTTCAAAATATTCCAAAGCCTCAATTTCTTCCAGTGTGATGTTGTCTGGTCCAGGTGCCTTTTCTTTCTGTATGTAAGGCAGTGTATCTTCGACTTCTGAAGTCGTATTTGTGGGCCATTACTGTTGTCCTGCAAATTTACTTCTAGTCTATTATCCCCATACAGTTCCGCCAAGTACTTTGTCCAACATTAAATTATGCCACTTTGCCCCATTAATATTTCTCCTATTTTCCATTTTAAACACCCATTGATGTTACATCTTTTTTACCCTATCAATATATTTATCTGTTTGATCATGGAATGTGAGTCCATGGACCAGCAAGTTATTTCTAACTTTAAGAAGCTCTACTCTAAAGCACTCTTCGAGTCTTGTTTTCAGATGACTCAAGGGACCAACCTCACTCTCAAAGAGTTTTGACAAAATCACTTCCACATCGTTGCTTGCCTCAAGATGATCGACAAGGCGGGGAAAGGGGTTACCAAGAGAACCCTAACTTCTGCTTGGAAAAAGCTTTGGCCGAAGAGCGTTGCCGATTTGTGACTTTGATGGGTTCGAGACAGAACCTGTGGAACCTGTAGTCAACGAGATTGTGTCTTTGGCCACTATCATGGGATTGTAGGTGGATAACTGTGATATCGAAGAGCTTGTGGAAGAGCACTGCCAAGAGCTAACCACCGAAGAGCTTATGGGGTTGCATTGTGTTTCACAGCAAGGAGTTTTAGAGGAAAGTTTGTCAGAGGAGAAGGAGGTAACAGAAAAGTAACAATTAAGGAATTAAGGAAATGATGAAAGCATGGGAAACTGTTGCATCTCTCACTGAGAAGCCTCATGCTAAGAAGGAAGGCTATGCGCGCTGCAAATTTATTTAATGATAATGCTGTGTCGCATTTTCACCAAATTGTGAAGCGTCGAGGAAAACAAATGTCTCTGGACATCTTTCTAGTAAAAAAAAAAAATTAGCTATGTATCATAAATATTTTGACCTTTTTTTTTTTTTTTTCTACAAATCGAATTCGCATTTCAGGTGGGACCGTTCCCTGTTTGAATCTTTACAATATGTATATCATTTTCTTTGAATAAAGGTTACACACAACATTTTGTGAGTATTTTTTTTCGACATGGAACGCATTATCGTATTTTTAATTAATTTATATGAGACAATTTTTTTTTTGCATAACGAGTGTTTCGCTTAACGAGTATGACTCTGGAACGAATTATACTCGTTAAACAAGGTTCTATTGTATTTGTTTTGCACCGAGACACGAACTGTTCTCTTATATCTTTTGGATTTTTAAGTATTCCTGAATTCAGCTTGATGTTCCGTGGGTTCTTCTTTATAATCTTCAGTTTTATTCTAAACGTTCCCATAACTGGAACATGATCACTATAGCAGTGTCAGAGACCTACTTTACTGATGCATTTTCTATGGCTCGCTAGGTAGGCCAGCTAACAGACTTCACTAACCTACGAACACACTTAAGACACGCACCTGCTGAGTACAAACATAATCTTCAATGTACAACAAACAATACAACTATTAACACCTCAACTACTCTGGCAGTCCTTATCCTGAACACTGGCGTTGAGCATCTTTCACATTCACTGGTCAACCCGAGCCGTTCCCGTTGATCCCCAAAGGACACGATTCCAAACTAACAGTTTATAATTGCTGACTAAGCCGCCTTCTATTGCCACGCGGGACTCAGTGACACACTTCAGGTGTATGGCCTAAGTGTGACTGGGCAGTGTTACTGCCATTAACAAAGCGTGTCACACATTCACTAGCTGCTTAACAAATACGGCGTGGAACGTCTACTATACAAGGAACATTAACTCTACGCTATCTGGTCGAAACATTAAATGGAAGCACAGCCTATCTTAAAAATACTAACCACAAACACCAATGAATCTAACCGTCACTAAACTAAGATAAGTTTTACCTAGTCAAAGCGCTACGTCTCGGCCAGTCCAATGTCAACTACACAACTCCCTCCAGCGAGCTCTGTCCAAGCTTTTTGTTCCCCTCCCGCGTTCATCTCTCGTCACGCGGTCATCCGTGTTAACCGTGGGCCCTGGGCTTAGCCAGTTAACTCGACCAAGTTTGTTCCGTGGTCAGTCTGCCCGGTCGCAAACTGAGTGTTACTGAAGGTCAACTGGTTTATACGTGATAATTTACTATCGTTAACTCCGTTCATCCCGTAGCCGAACTGGCCTCTGACATTCGCCACTCCTTAGGATAGATACTTCCTGACAACATAAGTCTATGTTTTTTGCCTAAGTCGGTAGTCAAGTATCTCTATAAGGTATGGGATGGCCACGTGGTTGTGTCAACCTTTAGTTACTTAAATCTAAGATGTCCTATGGTTGCAAGTCAATAGTTAGTCCACTTATGTAAGGTCAATGTTTATCTAAATTTGACACATTCATTCTCCTGAGTCAGTTACTTGAGAAAACAGTACATATACGTTTCTTTGAGG
>CAJHNH020000299.1:120000-287500 GCA_905116865.2 Candidula unifasciata
CATAAAGTCGATTTTATTGTCACTAATTGTTTTCCCCTTCTCTGAGGGTCCCAATAACACACGGTTGAAGACATATCTGGCTACAAACATGTGATGTGCAAGAGGGTATCCAGTACAACTCTAGGCTATTGATATAACGATTTACTTGTCCTCTTAGGACCGTTACTAGATGATTTACCACAGTGAGAATAGAAACAATCCTAATTATGGATGGAAGTCTGACAAAAAAGTTCCTAGATACCCCATTCAACCTCCAGAGAAGTATCCAAGTAAATCCGTGACCCGGAGATCAGCCCTAAGCAACCTGCAGTACAGTGCACGTCCATCTCAGCTCTATCCCCTGTTTTATTCATAATACATGTGTGAGGTTTTTATTTTATTTTAAAGGTACGCAACAGTGCACAGTACTGACACCGTTTCCAGGCCTCATGTTTTCGCCAGTACTTTAATGACAAGGTAGCCACCATAATGTAGCGGATAGTCGCTACAATAAAGGTCTTGCACTACATGCCCAATGCCCATAGACGCAGGGAAAAATATCCTTTACAATTCACTAAAATAGATACATTGTGTTGTCTACCAGTATTGTTTTTTTCTAAAGGGGGAAAGTGACTTCTATATGTGTAATACCCAGTTACATTACTTTTTATAAACAGATGTATTTACATAAGATGACGCCTGGCTTCAGCAAATACGTCACTTATAGATGAGCTCGTTGTTCCAACATTTCTGTATTGGTTCCCAAAAAAAAAAAAAAAAACTGTAGAATGACAGTTGGAGTAAGTCATCTTTTGGTCATAGTGTTTGCTGTTAATACGGAATACCGTGAGTACACATGTTAACTCTTTCATTTTGCTTGAAGCGTGTGTGAATTATTGAAGCAACTTAACGAACATTAAATAGTAATGACTAGAATTATGTGAAATATTCTATTCGCTTGCAATATTTATCTTTCATTACATCAACCAACTTAACCCAACACAGCCGTTTACATAACGTGTGTGTATATATATGTATATATATATGGATATACGCATAGATGCTTTGGTCAACTGGTGTTGCTGTTATCTTTAATTTCGGAATAAATCTAGCCGTGGGCAGGACCAAGGTGCAGGGTGCAACATATGGTCTATACAGTACTGCCCAGGCTATGTCCTATGGAGTGTAGAAACTTTTTAGACCGCATTATCTGGTATCCATACGGACTGTGATTCTAGTCAAGCCTAGTTCAACACTCTCGTTTGGAGGTGCGTAAAGAAGCTAAAACAACAGCACATACACTTTATCTTCTTTCTTGTTTGCTTGCCTGCTGTTTGCCAGCACACCTGTTCAGTAATTTCTGTTTTTAGATATCTTTATCAAGTTGTCTTTTTTTTTTTGGGGGGGGGGGGGGGGGGGGGGGCAAAGATGAAAGCCTTCTTTCAATATGTCTTATCTTCATGTGGCTGTCAGCTCATCTCTTAACATTCTTCTGTCTTTCCAAGCGACAGTGCCACACTGATCTCTAGTTATGCTTAGAAACTTTTTCCAGTGGTGACATTGAGTTCGACTAGATCTGCTAGTGTTAAGATAAATCTTTGGCAACATTTCAGAATTATTGTTATCACCACATTTGTTTGTCATGCTTTTCGGTGGGCGCGGGGTTGGTGGGGGAAGGGTGCCTGAACAGGACCATCTTGGGCAAAAGGACGGACCACAGGTGACAGTCTCAGTGTGTGTATACTGCTTGACATTGTTGGCACTCACGCGGTTAGCAGACGCTGACAGTTAGGTCAGTGGGTCAAAGAAATTCATGGCGAAGTCACACATGTTGTGCAGATTGTCTACAAAAATATAGGTTTTGTCCTATATGCCCTATACGCCTAAAGGCGTGCAAAAGGGTTTTTTGCTTACTTTACTTATTTAAAACAAAGGTCCTGAAATACCCAGCTATGATTGGCTAATCATACTGGCCATCGCATCAACTGTCCCCCTTGTAGCGCAGTATATCAATACCCACTGAAAAAAACCCTAAAAGATGCCAATCAGTGAAGTAAAATTACACACTTTAGTTAACATTCTATATTTTACCATCAGCAGTGCTTGCGTCCGGCTACATTATAACATGTTTGTTCAAAAGTGCTGCGAGGTTGAGAATCAACGAGGCTCGCTTTACGGTTCAGGATATAGACTTCACTCTGTGTACACACTACGTCTACGGCTATGCCAGGGTGGACGTCAGCCGTAATACCATCTCTTCCATGGAGCCAGACATAGAAGAAGGACCCAGTGGGCTGTACAGGTAAGCGTCGAGTTGAGTTCAGAACCGACATCAAATAACTACGGGCTAAACGCCATGTTCCTATCTTCAGTAGCCAGCGCAGACTTTTAGTTTCAATAGCACTAGTAGTAGTCTGATTAAACGTCCATCGTGTATGTAGTGTTTGCCAGAGCCACTGGTCATTTCCTGTTGAAGCATTCTCTTAGACCATTCTCTTCAGATTGTGATCGTATACACGTGTTTGTGCATCCACTTTGTTCACTCGCTGGTGTACATCCGCTTCAGTTCACATTAAACTGTATAGAGAACGCCGAAAACGACGCCCATTCATCAGGTTGTTGTCTCAGTTCTGCATTTTCCACGCCCATCTGCCAACTGCTATAGTAATTGTTGTTTAGTGTTTTCACTACTCTGTCGAAGATGCAGAAACAGATGATTATCTCCTGCTGTTCTTATATTATCTCTCTTTTAATTGTAACTTTCTATAGCAGTTCTGTATTGATGACGTTGTTCTCCATTTGCCAGACATTTCAACAGCGCCAAAGAGAAACTCAAGTCCATCAAGACACTGCTGTCTGTTGGAGGGTCTGCTGCCAGCAGTGATGCCGATTTCCATGCGCTGCCTGACTCAGACACCGACCTTCTTCAGTTCTCAGAAAACGCTCTGGCATTTGTGAAGCAAAACCACTTTGATGGTCTGGATGTCGACTGGCAGTATCCCGACAACCCGGCCATGAAGAGAAAGCTCGGTAGGCTTTTGCAGGTACTCTATTCCTAAACCAGATGAACATCTGCCACTGCCATAACTGTCATTACCACTTATTCACTACTTTTGCCGTGTAGGCAGGGGTGTCTCTGAGCCCTAGGAGTGCTGTCGCCATGGAGTGTAAGGTACGGATTTTTTCCAGGCTGAATAAAATCTTTAACCTTACGGAGGATTTAAATCCAGATCTTCCACTTGTGAGGCTGACGTTCTAACTGTTCTGCCAGCCACTCCTCACGTTAATATCACGGGCATCAATGCTATCACAATCATCATCATTATCTTCACCGTTGTCATAAACATTACCGGCCTCATTCATTAGCATCATGATCATCACTGTGATCACCAACATCTTTATTCTCCTATTCATTATCATCATCGTCATCACGATGATCTATCTACACCAGTGGTCGGCAAACTCTTCAGTCAATAGAGTGAAAAAGCAAAAATTTTTTTCAGTGATAGCCAAATTGCTTTTCAATAACCTGTGAAGAACAATGATTTTTATGAAGTCAAAACCGATTTGTAACAGACTTGCCGAGCCGCTCTCAGGCCGCTAAAGAGCTACATCCGGCTCGCTATCCGCGGCTCGCCCACCACTGATCTATAGGAATAAACTAACAGGGAGCAAGTACAGCAGGGATCTAACAGTCATCAGTAGAAGTTATCTTCGTCGACAAACGTTTCGGCCCACGATCTCCTAGACGTTTTCAGAGGTGGGCCCACCTGAGTTCATGAAGCTCAGGGCTGTTACCCTGCTGCACGAAAATACCGGATGGTGTTTTCTTTCGGATAGGGACAAGACGACTTGGTGCTTTGCAGAAGGTACTGTGAGATAAGAAGTCATCGCGGTAGCTTAATTAAAGCAGTCAGCATACCTGGACGACCGAGCGACAAGCTTACGTTTGGTATACCGGACACATGTTGGACTTTTGTTAGCAGGTGGCAGAGGATCACTGGCAGACAATTCGGACACGATGGACTTTCAAAGGATGAGAAACCCTTTTCCAATAGAAACCCGGACCAGCTCACCGAGGCCCGTCCCCTACGTTGTTTCGTTGCGTTCAAAGCCAGTTCGAGGCCCTCTCGGCTACCTCACCCAGTTTTTTAAGTGTTCGTTTCCGTTCATTAACGCGCAATCCTAGTTCTTTAATCACATTGTACAGTGAAGTGGAGACGAGACCTCTCGCTCCCACTTCGACGACAAAGACACGTACCGAATACGCCTCGTCTCTCCTCAGACCGGCTGCTAAATCATCGTATTTCTCGAGCTTGTAAGTGTGATTTTCGTCCATTCTCGACTCATACGGAACGGTTAGCTCAATTAGGATGAGCTGCCGTTTCTCCGCAGAGTGGAGAACTATGTCAGGTCGCAGGCCGGTCTTCCGGATTAACTCGGGGTACCTTTCATGGCCTGGCAGATAAACCGCCAGTAACCAGTCCCTCGCAGAGTCTAGCATAGATGGAGCAAATGCGTTTTTGTTGATTTTACCTTTTTTGAATTTGCCCAGCCTTGAGGAAACGAATGGGGACGATGGTAGAACTGGCCCTTGCGTTGGCCCTCATTCTAGCCTGGCCAACAACGGCTGCCAACTCTTTTAGCACCTTGTTGTGTCGCCAGGTGTATCGGCCTTGACCTAGGGCTTTCCTGCTCTCGGACACGACGTGTTCAAGCGTCTGCTTCGCTTTACACAACGGGCAAGTCGGATCGTTAGTCGCAGACCACTTAACCATGTTAACACCGGACGGTAATACATCGTACGCAAAACGAACGATAAAGCTCAGTCGCAGCGGGGTCATTCGCCAGACCTCACCCCATGTGAGTACTTTTGTCAATGCGCTCTCCAGGCTGACCCAATGGCCCTGCTGCGACTGCTGGGCTGCTTTCTGGAAACGAACCTCGTTTTCGTTGTCCCTCACCGTTTGTATTACCATGTCTCGGCGTACTTTGGCTGAGGCTTTTGACCACCAATTGACCTTTCCGTGACCTAGGCCTTGACTGTCGGTTTGAGTGTAACCCATTATCTCTCTCAATTTTAGTGCATTCTGGGCAGATTCAATCGCATCGAGGACTCTCCACTTCTGGCCAGTCTTTAGAGCGGGCTGGACAGCGATGACATTTGGGTCTGAAGACTGGCACAAGTGCATGGCGAGCCTTATTTTGCCAATTTTAAACTCTTCGGTTATCGATTTGAACGGGAGTACCAGCTTAGCCTGCTTGCAATACAGAGCCACGTCGGTCAGACAAGGCAGTGCACAAATCCACTTTCTTAAGGCTGTGTTGATTTTCCTCTCCATCGTCTCCACTGCTGTCATCGTCACTTCGTAGACCAACAGCGGCCAGAGGAGCTTTGGAATCAACATGAATTGGAGACACCATATCTTGAATTTACCGATCAGCCTGCACCGCTCGATCGCGAGCAAGCCTGTAGCCAGTGACTCGTGTATTCGCCGGACCTCCGCTTTATCAGATAACTTTGAATCGTAAACGCGACCGAGGCTCTTCATCGGTTCCTCCAGAACCGTGGGGATCTTGTTCCTTGCCACCGTAAAACTGGTTGCCGCCACTCGACCCTTACGGATTGACAGACTCCTCGACTTCTGCGGTTTGAACTGCATACCGCTCCATTGGACCACCGCGTCCAAACTTTCCAGGATCGTGCGGGCAGACTCCCCGCGGCCCGTTATAATAGTCGTGTCATTCATAAAGGCACGTAATGGAGGCATCCAGCGTTCCCCCATTTGAAGGCCCAGTCCGTAGCCGGCTGCCCTGTCCAAAATGATCTGCATGGCCATAACAAACAGTATTGGTGAGATCGTACACCCCATAGCTATCCCAATCTGCAGCTCAGTCCATCTCGTGGTAAACGTCGAGGTAGAGAAGCGCAAAGCGAGCTTAGAGAAATATTGCTCGATCATTTCGTTAATCTGTGCCAGTACGTGAAACACGCGAAGGGCTCGCCACAGTAGCCTATGGGGGACTGATCCGTAGGCGTTGGCTAAGTCCAACCATATCACGTGCAATTCGGTTCTCTTGTGTTTGGCTCTCTGAATAGCCTCCCAAATCATGGTCGCGTGTTTAAGGCACCCAGGAACGCCCGGAATACCACCCTTCTGAACACTCGTATCGATGTACTTGTTAGACATCAGATACTGTGTGAGCCGGCGAGCCATGACCGAGAAGAATATCTTACCCTCGACATTCAACAGCGAGATGGGCCTGAATTGGGAAAGACTCTTCGAGTCCTGCTCTATGGGAATGTAGACCCTATTCGCCTTTTGCCACTCTGGACATATGTGGTTACGGATCCACGCTTGTCTCAACAAGACGTGAAGCATTTTTAGGATTTTCGGGCATCGCTTGTAAAGAACGTACGGAACACCATTCGGACCCGGGGCAGATTTGCCGCTGGCCCTTTTCACTTCCTCAACCTCAGACCAAAGGGGAGGCATCATTTTAAATGGTACCTTCGGCAACTCAGGATGCTTGAGGCCGCTAAGGATCTCTGGATTGTCATCGAGAGGCTCTCTCCTCTTTTTGTCAGAGTACATCTTGCGTAGATGTGACTCAAGCTCTTCCTGACTGACAACCAGAGTCCCAGACTTCGGTTGCTCGAATAGACCTCGAGCAAACTGATACGGGTCCCTAAAGAATTTCTCTCGCTCCCTTTTGGTTCTTCTCCTGTTATTGCAGAAACGCTCAGCGCGACAGAGGGAACTGTGTTTGTTCTTTAAATGCAACCAAACTTCGTACAGCCCCTCCCGTTCGCTGCCTGAAGCGGCTTTGAACAGTTTTCTGAGGGCATTTTTGTCGGCCCGACACTTCAGATTGTCCTTCTGCCTCCTGATAGTATTCTGCTTGGCACCCGGCTGTGCCTTTTCTACTGTCCCGAACTCACGGGAGCAGTGTTCATATATTACATCACCGAATTTTGTAAGCTTGTCGCCTAACGACTTCATGTTTAAATCATGTTTAAGTATCTCACACAATGTACTCTCCAACCTACACCACACCACCTTATCGCTCGCAGGTGGAAACCTAATCTTGGAACGCACTTCCTCAGAAATTATCAAAGGTGCTCCTCATGCCAGGCCATGAAAGGTACCCCGAATTATTCCGGAAGACCGGCCTGCGACCTGACATAGTTCTCCACTCTGCGGAGTAACGGCAGCTCATCCTAATTCAGCTGACCGTCCCGTATGAGTCACGTATGGACAAAAATCACACGTACAAGCTCGAGAAATACGGTGATTTAGCAGCCGGTCTGAGGAGAGACAATGTGTACACGGTACGTGTCTTTGCCGTCGAGTGGGAGCGTGAGGTCTCGTCTCCACTTCACTGTACCATGTGATTAAAGAACTAGGATCTATACTTAAACCATTCATTGTTAGGGTCGCGAGGCAAGGGGTACGTTTAGACCGAGGTGCGTACACAAGTCAATAAAAACGGTTTATTCGATTTTTTTTGTCTGGAAATCCCGTAACATTTCTGCCTACGGCCAGATTTTCAAGTTCACTATTCATCTTGTAAGAGTAAGACTCGTTAGAAAGCTGTATTACCTTGAGTGACTTGCTTCTCCTTTGCGTTCAGCGGCTGTAAACTCCGACGGAAAGAACTGGTTCTTCGCCTAGCTTCGGAGTTTTGTCTGGTCACAGAACCTGAGTGTTGCGTGCATGTTGTTTTTGCAGATTCGACTTATTTGTATTCATATTGCCGGTTCCTTGCTTTTTATTCATATGCATTCCGGCTTCGAAGGAAGCCCCCCCACTTAGTCGACTCCCACGCCATGCTTTTAGGGTAGGCTGTGGGTCTATTCTTGTTTTCCCCACAATGGGATCTCGAAACCTTCACGTAGATTGTGTGACCTCACAGACTCTATTCTTCTTTCTTTCTTTTGTCAAAATCTGCTTGTGCCGCTAGGCGTCGCAGTCTATCAGATGATCGGCAACCGAGCCAGGGCGCGCTCAGTCGCTTCATATGCCGTGATGTTATAAAGTCTCAAGTTGTCCGTGACTCCTTCAATCCATATTCTTCTTGGTCTTCCCCTGCCTCTTGTTGTTTCGATTTTCATGTTGTATGCTCTTGATGCTGGCATCGTTGGTTCCATTCTCATTAGGTGACCAAACCATTTCATTCTTTGCTTCTCAATAAATTTAACGATGGGTATGGTTCCAATAGTTCTTGTAATCACATCGTTTCTCACTCGATCTCTTCTGGTTTTATTCGCAGCCATTCTCAAACATCTCATTTCACAGGTGGTTAGTCTTCTCTCGTGTTCTTTTGTTAATGTCTAAGTCTGACATTGATAACCTAATGTCGGTATAAAGATTGTATTTATAATTTGTCTTTTTATCTCAGCTGGGACAGCAGGGTGTTTTAAAATTGGGGCCAGCTGGTATGCGACATTGTTGGCTTGTTGGATTCTTGCTTCGATCTCCCTGTCTATTTTACCATTGGATGTAAAGATACTTCCCAAGTATTTAAATTCTTGCACTTGTTTTAGGCTGTGATCTAGAATCTTTATGTCGATGGTCTGTTGCTCTCTACTTATGCTCATGACTTCTGTCTTTTCAGTATTGATCTTTATTTGTAAGACCACAAACATTCCATGTTCCGATTGTTGTCGCTTGGCTAGTTTGTTTACAATGAGTGAGAGATGGCTGACCTGTTCTCCAGCCCCGATTGTTGTCGCTTGGCTAGTTTGTTTACAATGAGTGAGAGATGGCTGACCTGTTCTCCAGCCCCGATTGTTGTCGCTTGGCTAGTTTGTTTACAATGAGTGAGAGATGGCTGACCTGTTCTCCAGCCCTGGTTGTTGTTACGTTTGATGTATTTTCTAATCTCGTATATTGTTTCTAGAGCAGATTTTTGTGAACTCTTAAATCCACTGCCGATTTGCTGGACCTGACACAGATTCATCCTTAAGAGAACACTGGAAAACACGTAAATCACATCGAGAACACTGAAAAAATTTCACACCCGTTGAATAACACACACTGTTTACGTCGCCATCTGTTGACCACTGAAAATTCGCAAAGACGGTGTAACGAGATAGAGGCGTAGTTCTTACACCTTTGACTAGTTCCGTTGGAATTATCCGTCAGTTTAACTCGTAATAGACGGTTCAACGGAAGATGCCAAAGTGAAGAAATAACCGCGAAATAGAAGCAATGATACCTTTATTTCCAATCGACAATACGGACAGTAGTAATTACATCTTAAAAGCCAGATGTTTCTAGTTTGTTGTAAATAAATTAGCTTTAAAAATATTATTAAACTTACGAGATCACACTAAGGGAATCAAAGGATGGTATCTTTGACAGAGTCAATATTAACCATGACACCACTACTACTTGTTAGACTATCACACCATCACTCAAGTACATTTAGTGTTACTACAACAACTGCTACCACTGCTGCTACTACTGCTGCTGCTACTGTTGCTACTAATGCTGCTGGTAGTCCTCATGCTCCTTCTACCACTACTATCACAAAAAGTATAGTAACCATTGAACACTGCAACATTCTGGTTGTTCAGACCGCCCGCTGTGACGTTTCGTCGCCAATTGACTTTCGCTTGTTCATACCATGAGCTCATTTTTATGGCCTCATGTGTTTCTGGTGGCCTGTGTGTACCATGGGCACCTAACATATTTTGTCCTTTATTGTCCCTGTGATATTCACTTTCCCCTATCTTTTAAAGGATTCTCACAGTTATTATGATCGTCATCATCAGCATCATTATTTTATCACAGTAGTTATTAGAGCCACTGTGGTGTAGTGGTTAGACGCTCGTCTGCGGATCCAATAGTCTTGATTTAAGGTCCCTTCAGAGCCAGCCGTCTCTTTACAAAAATAGTTAGTGAATGCGTTTAGGAGTTTCATGATCTTCGAGTGCTAGGGAGTGTGAGTGCTTAGAACTCTGCACATTTTCTAAGCGCGGGAAGGGCCAGATTCACTGAAAATCTTTCTAGGCGCAGGAAGGGCCAGATTCATTGAAAATCTTTCTAGGCGCAGGTAGGGCCAGATTCACTGAAAATCTCCCTTGAAAATATTTTTAAGAAAGTAGTGGTGGGGGAGTGGGGAAGGGTGCTGAGAACTTGAAGTGCCAGAGTTCCTTATCAAGCTTTATATTTCCTGCGGATCCGAATGTCCTGGGTTTAGGTTCCTAATGGTCTCAGTTGTTTTCTTTTAAAGAATGACACTGACTCCCAGATCGAACCAGCCTTGAATATTTGCCAGGTTAATTCCTGGGAAGTAAAGGCGGTAGACGTGATGTTTACCACATCGCCTATACCTATTGCCGATTGGTTTTTAAAACAAAAGTCAGCCCATACGTGGGTCAATATGTTTAAAAACATTGAAAGTGTTCGTAGTTTATTTTTTTTAACTTACCTATGGTGTGGTACGTCTTCCAATAGGCTTTGCGGCGGTTAATTGGCAACGAACCGATCCTGCTCACAGCTACGTGTCCAGGATTTTCCTCCAAAGTCACCAAAGGATTTAATGTCCCAGAGATTGAAAAGTTCGTATCATTTTCATTTGGTAATTCGCTAATTTATATGTTTGCTTATTTGTTTGTTCGAAACCTCAGCTGAAATTTTTTTTTTTTTAAGAAAACCATCATTGGAGCTACAGTCCAATCAATCAAAATGATTTTTCAGACTCTGCGTTGGTGATCGGAATGTATAGATCTGGTGTCAATTGCATGCCTATCTATATTATTAAAAATGTTAATTTTCCGATGTTGTTAGCTAAAACCTCGGAAACTACTGAACCGATTTCTTTCAAATTTGCACACAACGTTGCCTTTGACTCGGAGCGTAAATTTGTGACATAAAATTGCGCAAATCACGAACGACGTAGCTACAGCAAAGGTCAAATCATTATTTGTTTCGTTGCCCACCCGGATTTATTTTTAATCTATTGACCACCTTTTACTGTGTAACACCGAACCACATTATTATTATATACTTTCATTTCCATTAACTTCTTGAGTGTTTAGTAGAATAGTTTGTTGAAAGCATATTGCTTTTTACTCGGGTTGATAGGGGTTCGATTCCCGGCTGGGTGATAAACTTTTTTTTGCGCCCCTAACTGGGTGGTTGCCACGTTTTGTTGTAACATCTACCCTTTTTTACCTTCGATTTTGGAGTTTACAGCTAGCCTGCCATAGCGGCGACGTGATGCTCAATGTTCATGTCACGGGTAATATTCGTTCGCCCTTGAAAGGGCGGTTGGCACGTAGTGATTTACAGCTAGGCTGCGATATCTGACCTAAAGTCTTCAGTTTTCGGTAGTAGAATTGTCAGTATTCCAACCT
The DNA here is from genome assembly GCA_905116865.2 of Candidula unifasciata. Lineage (NCBI taxonomy): Eukaryota > Metazoa > Mollusca > Gastropoda > Stylommatophora > Geomitridae > Candidula > Candidula unifasciata. Next base: position 131,348 of record CAJHNH020000299.1, read on the forward strand.
TCACGCGAATGACCGGTGTTCGATTCCTCGCTGGGTGCTAATGTTTATTTTTCCCCTTAGGGGCTATTGGTACGTTGTGTTGTTGTTTACAGATAAGTGGCGACATCTGCGCCTTACGCCCAAAGACATCCGATTTCAGTACAGTCCAAATTAGCCTCCCCCTGACGCTTCACTCGATCAAAAACTATTCGTTGATGACAGAAACTGTTGACTAAGAAGGCATACGGTCCAGTTTGGTTTGAGTAGACAAGGATGCCAAAGTTAATTAAACATCGTCCCTTCAGAGAGGGAGAGATGGCGAGTGCTGGTTTTTATGTCCACTGTTTGTGAGTATAGTGGACTTTTTTTCAAATCACGGAATATTACTGTGGGTTCCATCACTGGTTAGGTGATGGAGTTTTATGTCGGGGACACACTTAAACTAAACAGTCCAAGGCGACAGCATGCGGCGCCAACTCATCTGGCTACAACGACCTGTACAGACAGTAGTGGCCGTTTTGTATTGTTGTTGTTTTTGTGACGGTGGTGGTGTTGGTGGTGGTGGTAGTAGTAGCAGTAGTACTGGTACTCAATGGGTGATGTGGTAGCTGTTACATTGGCCACATTTACTTCTAAGTACATCTTAATGCTGCCCATTTTTGTCTGGGTGGACACGGATGGCAAGCTCAATTTAACAACAATATTTCGTCAGGCACTGATTTTTCAATACTTTGTAGAGGATGATATGATTGTCGAGGGAGGAGGGGGAGGGGGTGTTGAGGGGGGTTGATGCCAGACACTGGTAACTGAGACAGCTTAAAACATTATTTTACTGGTCTCATTTCCTTAACTATTTCTATTTTAGCAATATCGGCACATAATAATGTTTTCATAATTTGGAGAGGGAGATATAATTGGGCAGATGCTTGAGTTCTTGGTAGCGTAGTTGCATATTTTGTGTGTTACGCGGATCAATGCCCCGCTGGGTGATTTAATATTTTTTTTTTTTTTTTGCAATAAACTAAGCGGCTGGCACGTTGTGTTGTGGTTTACAGCTAGGATGCGATATCTCTGTTTCTTTCCCACTCGGTTTGGGGGTTTACATCTAGCCTGCGATAGCAGCGAAGTTATGTTGGTCATGTCACGGGTAATCTTCGTTCGCCCTTGAGAGGGCGGTTGACACGTTGTGTTGTGGTTTACAGCTAGGCTGCGATATCGGACCCAAACTCTTCAGTCTTACGTAGTATAGTTGTAAGTATCCCGCCCTTCACGCGGTTGACCTGAGTTCGATTACACACTGGGTGCTAATTTTTCTTCTTTCCTCAAGAGAACTGTTGGCATGTTGTGTTGTGGTTTACAGCTAGACTACGATATCTGCACCTTTCGCCCAAAGACATCCGATTGCAGTATACTCCCATTTATCCTCCCCGCGACGCTTCACTCGATCATAAACTATTCGTTGATGACAGAAGCTGTTAACTAAGACTGCTTTCAGTCCAGTTTACTTTGGGTGGGCACGGATGTGAAGGTCATTATCATTTGTCCCTTCGGAGAGGAGAGATGACGGGTGGGGGTTTTTATTTCCGCTATTTGTGAGTATAGAACAGACTATTACTCTGGGTTCCATCACTGGTTAGGTGATGGAGCATCACTTCAGAAATCCCGGGTAGTTAGCATCCTTTGTATATTCTCTCCAGGTCATGCCGGTGTGTTAGGAAATGAACAGGAGATAGACTGACCGGTTCTGCACCACTTGATGGTGAACTGATGTATGACAAGCTTGATGTTCTGAGTGCCCATTGGGAGCGAGTGAAAAGTGCAGAAGCGCAAATAGATCATTACGGTCTGAGGAGAATGGCGCTGCAAGGAGTTACTAGGAGATCTGACCGACGCTCAGCACTTGATATATTATCGGACTGTTACTGGTACAATCGGAATTGTAATTCTTCGTTTGCTGCTGAAGATGGGAACGAAGCACATATAGGAGTGTTCCGAGTGCTATGATGTCGATTCTTATTTAACACATATCCCACTTGCGTACATTTGATGCAGAGTCTATTTTCTGTTAACCCCAGATTTGTCGATTGTGTGCACAAACCATATTCTATTATGTCCAGATTGAAGATTGTGTACACAGGCCGTACTCCACTATTTCCAGAGTGCAGATTTTGTGCACAAGCCATTTCCAATTGCTCGCAGATTGTAGCTTTTGTGCTCAACACTTTTCCAATGGCTCAAAGATTTTGTTAACCACAAATCATGTTAACTTTTTTGCCAGTTTGTAAACATTTCCATCATCATAAGGTGCTGTACTAGAAAGCTTAGACATGTTTCGCCATCTCACTCGATCATCAGAATCACGGATCAGTTCAATGTTCTTGTCTCGCCTCATGCATAAGTCCAGGTCATGAAAGTATTTGTCTCTTTGCCCTTTTCATGCTCTCTGTCCATCAGTTTTGTCCGTACTTACCGAGCTCTCGAGTCCATTCTTTCTCACAAAATGTTCAACAAACATTGACTTCTACAAAAAATTGCTCTAGTAAGTTTGGACTTTCATCTCTCTCGGTGACCACTGTTTCATTAAATTCTCTATCCTCTAATAATATCCTTCACATTCTTCTCAGAAACCACATCTCTGCTGCGAGTGAATATTGTTCAGCTTGTTTGCGCACTGTCCAAATTTAATAAGTCAGATTCTACATGACACTTTTAATCTTTCTTGTGTCCCCTCACTGCAACTGCTATCTTTTTATTGGCAATAATCTTGTGTATCTGATTAAAGCCTACTTTTGCCATTTCAATAAGTGTTTTAATTTCAGGAACTCATTTTGCATCGTATGTTATGATTGTTCTAAGATAGTTGTATTTATTGACTTGCTACAGAATTGTGCCATTTGCATATATTTCAGAATTGCTGATGACCATACAGTTTATTTTCTGGTATTTTATCTCTAAGCTCTGTAGATTTCGTGCACAACCCATTGTTCATAGTTCCGAGATTCGAAAAATATTTGTCCAAAAATTATCATTATTCAAAATTCTCTTAGTCTTCTCCTACTTCGCGGTCACCAGCTGTAAACTCTGGCGGAAAGTTCTGGTTGTTCGTCCACTTCTGGACAGCAGCCCTGTTCCAAAACCTGAGTGTTGCGTGTGCATCCGTTTTACAGATTTGTCTCATCTGTGTGCAGACTGCTGGTTCCTTGCCTCTCAGGCAGATGCACTCCGACTTCGAAGGAAGCTCCCAATTAGTCGACTCTTACGACATGCTTTTGGGAAGGCAGTGGGTCTATTCTTGTTTTGCCTATAATTTTCTTAGTATTTATTGTCTCGTCTTCACCAGAAACGTGGATTTCGCATTCGTCAAGGGATTCGATCTCGTCTACAGTGTTATGCTTCACGCCACGTTTAGTAGCCCGCTCTACCATGACCAGCACATGTCACAGTTGCCGTTTCTTAACGTAGTAAGTGAGTTACACGTCTACAGTGTTTTCAGTCATGCAGTTGCAGCAGTAGATCGGGGAGTCTATGTGAATAGTTTTATAAACCTTGGTCAGGTCTGAGTCAGGTATATACTTCGCCCAAATATAGGACGCCAATTATTGCATTTTTAAAGCCACACCACGACTGTCGTAGGGGCACTAATATAACCTAACGGTTGAACGGGGTTTATGGAACTTGTACCCGGGTGATTCACATCCAAATAGGGGCACTTCGTGTCACCAGTTTGAAATCCTTGTCTGGGTGATCCTGGTGGGGTGAAAGTTACACCGTGATCAGATATGACCAAACTGCCGTACAACAATCTTCTGTTAAGGCCGACTGTTTTGGGGTGATGTATACCAAACCTGACATCCCATATTGTGCCAACAGCTTCGGGCAGAGAAGCTCATTGAGGAGGATTATAGCCTTATGATATGAAGAGGAAATGTAACCTGAAAACTGTATGTTATAACTGGGCAAACCAGGCCCCTAACCTTGGTGTTGCAACTGGTCTGGGGTGGGGGGAAGGGTGGGGGGGGGGGACTCTGGCATGCAGACAGAGTACTGCTCTTCTCATACAGCAGCTTCTGCAGCCGGCTTTTTTTTTCAAAAGGTACTGGTGTTACCCTTCCTTTGGAGTAAACAAGGCAGGCAGAAAGAGAGATCATGATGCATGGGCAACATATGGTCTCTACAATACTGTGGTATGGCGCAGGCGGGTGTTCCTAGTCACACTCGCCATCGCCATGGACTGTAAGTGATATCCCTTCTCAAACACAAGTTGAACTATTGTCTGGGCTTCTAGGTGGCGGCACGAATGACAATGGTGATGAAAGGCAATAGTGTGCAAATAGTTATGACCCTGTTCTCTGTCAGTTTTTTTAAATCGACTTCAGCTGCTGATCATTTGATCTGATCGCTTATGAGAAAAAAGGAGAAGAAATGGGAGTGTTTTTAAGATAGTTTTTTAATCCAGCTCTATGGCTCTGTACTTAGTGAATGCGTTTAACAAATTTATGATCCTAGAGTACTAGGATTCGATTTTTTGCGGCCGGTGGATCGATAAATAATGGCTCTAATGAATTGAAGACTGTCGTACCAGAGATGTGCCATGGAAGAATTCCGGGCCTCACTTGGCTTAATTTCCTCAAATGACTAATGCGTCGGGCCTCGAGACAATATTCACCGGGAAATTCAGACCAGTTCAAACATACAAACACACATACTAAAACAACGTACCAGGCAGAGAGTCCTGAAAACAGGCAGTCAGAACAATTTTTGAAAAAAAAAAAAAAAACAGAAAAGCCAATAGGTACTAAGTAAAAGGACGTGTTTTGACATCCGTGTATGATACAAACTCTTTTTTAAATTGATCCATCGGCGCTACGGGGCGTGATGTGGAAACAATTACGCCGATCGCCATTACTTCTTATGAGACTACATGGCGTCAAGCATCCATTAAAGGCTGTGCCAACCGGCAATGCAAGTTTTAATATGGACAAATAAATACACTCGAATGTGGATTTGACGGTAGAGGGTCAGACTGACCGGCAAACATCTGGTAGCTATCTAACCACGGCTCTCAAATAGATAATCAGTATTACCGTATCTCACAAAATGTATCAAGATCCGACTCAAAAGACGCCCCTTGACATTGGGACCCGTAAGTTCGCAAACATCCTTTCATTACACATTTATGGAACAATGAGGCCTCGAAGATGTGGTTTTACAGAACAATGCTTAGAATACCTTGGACAGCCAAAAAGAGCAACGAAGAGGTTTTGAAAGAAGCGGGAGCGCGAAGACAACCAGTCACAGACATCAGAAGGAGACAGTCATCATTTTTCGGCCATGTTATGAGAAGAGGGAAAATAGAACATTTTGTGACCACTAGAAAGATATGTGGAAGGAGAGATAGAGGAAGACAACGAGAGAAGATGCTTGACAGTCTTGTTGCATGGCATGGAGGTGTATCGGCACACGAACTGATACATGCTGCAGGAGATCGCGGATTATGGAGAGGCATGATCGCCCACACCAGTCTGCAAGGCACCTGATGATGATGATGGAAACTTAAATTTTGTTCGTCATAGAATCGAGAAATTACTCTCAATGCCATCATCCTTATGATAGTTAATCCCCAGTCCATCTGTGTTATTTGAAATGCCACTCTTCTCGAATGATTTGAAAACGATTTTAATCTTCACATTATCCCAAGATCTTCTCATCCAGGTACAAACTACTTCGTTTTTTTTTTAGATTCTGTACGCTATCTGCTGGTATCAAATTATCCGCAGAAGACTCCATCCATAGGTTCTATTCTTGGCAATTTTTGAATTGTGTGTTGATGACATTCGGTGGTGGAATGTTAGTGGATACCGGAATTCCGAATGTAACAAGTCAGAAACAGTGCCAAGATAAGGGCAACAACTGCTCCATCTCGAAGTAACTTATATTTATCCTTAATTTATACCCCTACCTCGCTTCTCCTATTTTATGTATCCAAACTCAAAAATTGTTTTCAGCTCTTTTCGCAAAGTAAAATAATCGGAATTGTAAAAAATAAATGGTGGTCCGAAAGGACGTCATGTAAAGAGGTGTTGCGAACTAGCTCGGTTTCCTATGAGGAAAGGTCTGGCCAAAATAGGAGTCAACAAGAGGACGAAACACACCACAAAAGAAGTCATATGGACCAAACCATTGAGAAGACTTTTATATACAAAACGAGACTCCACGAGGCAAAAAACATCAGGAAACTAGGGACTAGAGTAACACATGAGGACACAGAAAGAAAAAAGCGGTCCATCTATAGGATTACGGGCATAGAGCCAGCAGACTGGCGCACATATCACAATCTTAGCTTCGCTGCTACAGTAGGCTGAACGTGGTCGAGTATTGTTGTTTTCTTCTAGAAGTGAAGAGAATGGAATGAAGTCCCATTTTATGACGCCCCTGAACCGGCATTCTTAAATGAGTCCCTGTTATGAAAGTTTTCTGACAAATGATTTAGCAAAATTCTACCACCGTTGTGTAAGAGGCACATTGTTTCAAAACCCTAAATTTCTGAAAAATAAGGACGTCTTATACTTGGAGAAATACGGTAAAATAAATTTTACCACCCTATGGTGCACTTAAATACACCCTTGTGCCCTTTCAGAACTATTCCATTCACAACTGGCATAACCTGGGTATGCCCTACAGGAAGATGGTGCTGGGTGTGACAGCCGTAGGGCGTGTAGTGAAACTCTACAATATGTCCCGCACCAGTCCCAACTCACCAATCGACACACGAGTGCTCAGACTGGAAGTCTGTATGGGATACATTCCGGCTGGGCCTACCCAGAGGTTAGTTAATCACATCGTGATCATGTTGCAGGTTCTTTGCAGAACGTCGCTCTCATCTAATCTCTAGATTTTAACGGTCTGCTTGAAAGAAACTCGAACTCTCACCAACTCTCACCAGCTCTCTTCAACTCTCACCAGCTCTCACCCACTCTCACCACTCTCACCAGCTCTCACCAGCTCTTACCAACTCTAACAACCTCTCACCAGCTCTAACCAGCTCTCACCAACTCTCACCAACTCTCACCAGCTCTTACCAACTCTCACCAGCTCTCACTAACTCTCACCAGCTCTCACCAACTCTCACCAACTCTCACCAGCTCTCACCAAACTCTCACCAGCTCTCACCAACTCTTACCAGCTCTCACCAACTCTCACCACCTCTCACCAGCTCTCCTGCTTTGTGCACTTTCCTACTCAATAGGTCATTTATATTTTGGGCCAAGTTTTGTTTTGATTCGTCCCTGCTCCTTTTTTCTGGTAACTCTTCAGTCCGCAGCTATGCTTTCTAAACCGCTATAACACTTTCTGTGGTCAAAGTATTTCACTTTCAGATACATTCTCTCTGACTGTTCAGACGTTTTAGGATGCCAGTATATATTTTTGTCATCATCCATCGTGTTCAGCGAGTTGAGTTAAGTCAAGAATTGACATCACAGCACTCTTGGCATTCCCATGCATGCTCTTTCCTAAACTTCAGCAGCCAACGCAGAGTTCAAATACATAAGGCACCGGTCACGATCTGGTTATATGTCTGTCTTTCCTTTCCTCTGAGTGTAGTGAGCCGGCCAGACCCTCTGGCTACACCAAGGTGACTCGTTCTCTCCACGCTATAATAATCTTATTTCTCTATTGTTTCCGTTGCTTGCTTTCAACGGGCCTTGACCATGTCTGCCTTGTCATGTATCAGTTCACCACCCAGTGGTGCAGATCCAGCCAGTCTGTCTGCCTGTTCATTACCCCTCACGAAGGCATGGCCTGGAGAAAAGATCCAGAGTATGCTCACCACCCGTGACCTTTCCAGTGCAGCTTGCCACTCTGCTCAAAGCATTCCTGTCTTCACCTTTTTCTGCACGCTTTTAGAATATGTTACAATTACGACATGTGTATGCATCTTGTTCTATAGCCACTGGAGAGCTGCATTTACTGCCTTCATCTCCATCCTAATGCTAGATGTTGTGGTGTCATATGCTAGGATGTCTTGCACTAAAGATTTTCTATTGGCTTTTGCTTCAAACTCCCGGACTTTCCTCTCACCACCGAACCATCTGGAAAGAAAATCAGATCACCTGGGCGTGAAAAGTCTTGAATCAACTGTTGGACTTCCACCTTTGCAGCACCCTCTGGCCACTCTCTGTCACATACCGCTCGTGTCGCGTGTCTGATTTAAGAATTTCTCCTTAAGAGCCAACAGCAATCTGAAATGAATAATGTTGAGGCGTGGGCTCGTATTGGTCTAAGGGATCTCCCGTGGCCAAAATACGCTCAATTTATTTCAGGAGTAGGGCAACTTAAGTTCTGGAAATACAGAATATCTAATATTCCTAGGCACACTTGGCTGAACACCCCCACTACTATAAAAAGATAGCCCCCAGGCTATGATAGCATACTATCATAGCCATTTTCACACAGATTACACTTACTAATCACACACACAGCAAAGCTAGACAATTAGAATAGTGAAACAGGGACACCCAAGTCAGCCATGAAAATTTCTGAATGGATGTAATAATTGTAACACAATACATAAATATAAAGACAATCGAAATGATTCCCAGTGACTGGATTTCGGGAACTAACGTTGAAGAGATGATGTTGAAACAGCCAGGCAAATGTCCGAGAGTTCAGGAATCATCGTAGTGCCTATGGGTAGACATGTAATTGAGCATGTGGTAAGTCATCTCAGATGTTACTTATCCAATTTGGTAGGTCACTGCTCCCCTCAGTCTATGGTGATTTGAACAGGCTGACTCAATAGACTGCTTTTCATGTGGTTGATCTGGTAAACACTGATCTTCTCGCATATGAGAACAAAGGATTTGTGCTGGAGCCAAACAAAGCTCCTGAAGAAGGCTTTCTTGGAGTGATGATACAGGTGGTCTGCAACAACTGTCTCTCAGCCACTGGAACTCACACACAAGCTCCTGTCATGTTGAAGTTGTGGTAACAATAGGTAGGATTTTGGGTAGGTTTGGTGATAGGGATGGTATGGGTTGGTGATTGTTGGCTAGACTGTGACTCGTTTGCCTGACTTCTAAGGAGGCATCATCCTGTCAGGAAAGAACTCAGAATTAGTATTTATCTTAAGATTCACACACCAAGCTAAATTTATTTCCCTCTACCCTTCTCAGTCATTCAGAGGATAACTCTCAAGAACAGGAGACAATTTCCCATTCATTTTTCTATCTGTAAGTCAGTACAGGAGATAGGAGACAATGTACATAGTGGAGATAGATAGACACTACTACACATAGATCATCCTCTCTCCACCCTCTTATCTACACCCGCAGACAAACATTTTATCCCGTTCTTACATGCATATTGTGTACCTCCACAATCTGCCCACTGCACGCCCAGTGTTGTTGTGCTAAAAATAACCTCTGACTCAGAGCGCCTAGCTGGTCGACGTGCGACCCAGTTACATTTGTCTGCTAGTCGACACAAACTTAGAGAATAAGTGACTTGCTGGGTTTAATATCTTTATAATGGTGTGGGTCATGTAGAGCACAAACTACTAGCCTGCGAAGGGAAAGGCTTGATTTTAGGGGCTTGAGTGTCTTGACACCAAGAACGGCCTAGTTCTGTGCGGTCACACAGCTTAATCTTCCCTCCCTGCAGCAGCGGCTAACTTTATAGAGACATATTTCATAGTACTCGTAAACTATAATCAACTTACTCAAGCTTAGGAATCCTTCAAAGATTAAACTGGTATTTTGAATGCGCCAAGATTTTATCAGAGAGTTGAAATACGTCTAGACGCCTCAGAGATCTGGCAAAGAATGACCCCGCCAGATTTTGCTTGGCGTCTCTAGAAAATAAAGTCCTGTATTTGTGCCCCAAGGAGTAAAAAGGCTTTCAGGAATTCAGAATATTATTCTAGAGAATATCTATCCCACAGTTGCAAGTTTGAAAATGTAGACTTCTCAAAACAACTAGTGGGTCTAGAAATATTTATTCCACCGGATAGAGGTATATATCAATAGAAGGGACTATATACCCACCGGACGGGTTAAATTTGAAATGTGACCTGCCTGCTAGTGGCGTCAACGTCACGAATAGTCCACTGTGTAGGTTTTGGTTCTTCACTCCGTGACACTCTCACTGCAACCCCGGCCTTAAGTGATTGGTGTTTAGCGAATCCCTAAATAGCATTTCCGCTTAAAGGCCCATGTTTCCTTCTACAATAATAGCGAGATAGCCCACGACCGATAACTGTTTGTTACAGTTGTCACAACTGAATATATTCTAGAACAGTGGTTCTTAACCTTTCTAATGTCAGGACTCTTTAATACAGTTCCTCGTGTTGCGACAAACCCCAACCATACCATTTTTTGTCGCTACTACATAACTTTATTGAATATGTGTTTTGCGATGGCCTTTGGAAACCCCTGTGAAAGGGTCGTTACGCCAAATAAAAAATGTCGCGACGGACCCATAGGTTGAGAATCGCTATCCCAGAATATAGATGCACTTTTGTAGTGAAACGAACTCAATATATATTTCTTGATCATCCAAACGAAACAGCAATTTCTCGCTGTCGTTTGTCACTGATGTATGGTATACTATATGTAACCGGTCCATTTCCATTATTAGTCAAAATATTCCTGTTCTACACTGGCTCTTTTCAACTTCTTCAAACCATTTGCTACGTTTAAAATAAAATTGTCATATGTGTAGTTAAAGTGACTGTTTATCTTCGGTTAAATCCATCATGTGCAATAATTATTAAATCGATTTCAGCACGTAAAACACATTGTTAATTATTGACTATAATCTTTTTTATTCTCCGTTTAATTATTCTACATAGCCAATTACATCTTGAGGTAAGTTAGTTATCATTAATATCTGACACGCTATAGGCAATTAATTAATCAATGTTAATCTAAAACACTATGGAGTTAGTCAATGATGACCTTAAATACTGAGTTCTTTTAGTGCGCGTTGAATGTCATTATAAGCCGTCCCCTTGCGCGAGGCAAGTTTTGGTGGTTTTCAACCCGCACCCTGGCTGTTGCTGGGAGCCCTAATATCACATAACGGTTAAACGGGTTTCCACGATCCTTATCAGCATGGTGGCACTTTGTGTCACCGGGTGTTTATCGCTCTCTGTGATGTCCTTGTGGGGAAATACTTACAACATTGAAACGGTAATCTGGGAAACACGGAAGGAGGGAAAAGGGGGGTTCGGGTGAATTAGTCAATTTAGGGTGCTATAAAAATTCGAAAAAAAAAAAAAAAAAGAATAGAGAAACTGCCCTCTAAGAAGAATGTCGTAAAAGGCAACTTATTAGCTGTTTACTGAAATATGTTAAATGGGCTAAAACCTAAGACAATAATTTATTTGCAAACTACAAGAAATCGTTGCAATCGCCATATAAGGGCGAACACTCAAGAAAAAGATGAAAAAGAAGAAGAGTAAATGGAAGAAGAATAAGACCCCCCCCCCCCCCCCCCCCCCCCCAAAAAAAAAAAAAAAGAAGCGGAAGAAAAATAAGAAGAAAAAGGCGGAGGAGGAGGAAAAGAAGAAGAAGAACAAGTAAAACAGATAGTTCAAGAATACGAACAAGATCAAGAACAAGAACAAGTAGTATTAGAATAATTATCAAGATGAAGGACAAGAACAAGAAAAATGAGCAGATGATTAGGAACAAGAATAAGAACACTACATATCAAAAGAAGATAAACAGCAAGAACAAAAAGGCAGTCGAAAGAAGCAGAAAAAAATGATTCCAGTATATCATGTAAATAGGCTGACCATCATCTGTTACATTCTGAGGCTAGTTATTGGACGTTACTTATACCAACAGACACTCCTAGATCATACCGATGCGTCGTTAAAGGTTAAAGAAAGCAGTACTTTTGGCTTGAACTTTGACAGATAGAAATCAGAGGCATCGGTATAAATATATTGTTGAGCATAAATAATGGAATATTTTTGTCACTGTTGAAGCTGATGATATGTTGCCTTTTCTTCGTCTTCCATAACAGGTTTGCCTCCATATGTCTTCATCGAAACAATTCTTCGACAATGTCCAAAAAAATCCATACTTGGTCAGTGGCGATCTCTGGGTTGGGTACGAGAATGAACGAAGCCTTGAAGAGAAAGTAAGCTTGTGAGGCTGGCTCGATGTGGTAATCTAGAATCAATTGTGGCACTGATTCAAACTATTTTTTTTTTTTTTTTCTGTCGAGTGAAGAAATCCAGAATTGACATCACTGCACTCCGGACATTGGAACACGTGCTCCTGTCGCCTCAGCTGAGAGGCTGATAATTCCATTTGCAGCCTGAATAAAAGTCCGCCTATTCTCCGCCAGTGTTGAATATCTCCCAGAACATCTACTCACCACGTCCTCCCCCCCCCCCCCCCCCCCAGTTGAATTAGTCTTTCAATGAAGCGATTCTCTGTCTGCTCTTTTGCAATCTCCGTCTGATGCCAGAGAGACTTCCCTCGGGTCCGCTTTATCATAAAATAGCTCATAGCTTCTCATGCTGAGAGAAGAAATACAATCTAGAAGACGATCTGGAAAAAAAGTATACTATAAACTTCCACATCTGCTGAAGTCAAAATGTCTGTCTCCCAACACCAAGATCAAAATATATAAATCGTTGATAAGACTAGTGGTTTTTTTTATGGCTCTGAAACTTGGAACATAACTAAATGAGATTAAGCCTTAATTACAGATTCTGAAAACAGTCTTACGACGAATCTTTGGACCCATCCAAGATACAAACAGAGGGGAATGGAGAGTAAGTAGCAACAACAAAATTCAAAGTTTGTTTAAATCACTATTTACAACTGGCATCATGAAAGCTAATAGACTGAAATAGTTGGGCACAATGAAAGAGTTGCAGACGACAGAGAAGTAAAAACTATAAACAAGGGGGATAAATGGTGGTAGACCACGAGGCAGCCAAGAAGACGTGGGAGAGATAATGTCCAGACAGACCTGCAAACACTTTTTGTCACCAACTGAAAAGATAAGCCAATCAGAGAAATGAATGGAGGCGGGTAATATCTGCAGCACTGAACCTCAATGGCTCGGAATGCTGAAGACAAAAAGGAAGAAGTAGAAGAGCAAGAAGAAGAAGAAGAAGAAGAAGAAGATAACAGAGGGGCGGCAGGAATCTATCAGAACGCTCGTTACCATGTACATCTGATATTCCGTGAGTAATATCCATGACGATTCTCATCTGAATCTTATAAGTTTATGAAAGCCACTGTGTGTGCCAGACGCCGGTTTCAATTGTCGAAGCACACTCAGTGAGTACGTTACAATCGGGATTGTGCTTTCAAACCATCGGAAAGCTACCGGAACTGCCTCTCCTCAATTCTCCTACCGGATGTAATGACGTCGTAAACAAGGCTTTATGTTTACAAATAGTGTACATTCACCTATGTAGTAAGATCTTACTCATTGATCATACCTCTCACTACAGACCCATATGAATATATTGTAATGTCATCTGGGCGTAAATTGTCATTGATCAGCTGCTGCACCGCTGATTATTTCACCAGCTATCCATTCCTTTTATACTCGGTGTAAAATAACCATAATTCTTCTCAGGGCTGTGTTTTTTTTTTTTTTTTTTTTTTTGGGGGGGGGGGGGGGGGGGGGGGGGGGGGGGAGGGGGGAGGGGGCGATATGTGATCCATTACTCACCATGTGCTATTTCGTCAGTGGTACACACATTACCTATTTAGTGATTTCTGCTTGTGCCATCTAAGGGCCACCTCTTTTCAGCCATTGTCCCTTGCTTTTGCGTATCGCCCCATGCAGAGGATATTCCCTGTCTGTCGGACTTTATAGTAAATGTTCTCCATTAACATCTTGCAATGCAAGTATGTGCCGAAGAGACTCAAATAGATTCATTCTGTATTCGCTCTAGCTTTCCAATTTAGGTATGAGATAACGCTAGCCGTCGCTAAAGCCTATTCCATCAGTGAATTAATTGAGTTTCCGGTCGAGTGTACAGAGTATGTTCTGTTTATGTCCCGTTGGTGCTATCGCCTTTCAAAAGCATTAGGTCCTTTCTTTATCTTCAAAACTACCACTTCGACTTGGTATTTGAAAGGCAGGCTTCTATCAAAGGTAATTCCTAGTTATTTTAGTGAATTATCTCTGTCTATAATGCTGCCGTTTATTATGATGCCCCGCAAGCCATCCCTAACATTTCTTTTTTTTTTTTTTTTTCAAAACCACAATACTGCCGCCCTATCTAGGTTGATGACTGAAACTGTTTCTGACACCACTAACTGACCTTATCTACCGCGACTGCAGTACTCTAGATATTTCAATTCCATTGTTTCTCTGTGTGTAGGCTAAACATCGACAGCAAAATTCAAGATTTGCCCTATACTCTATTGCCGCGCTGCTGCCTGTCTACTTTCAAAATCATTCTGGGAAACTGAAGAACCCTGTCCAAGGCTAGGGTCTATATTACATAATTCAGAGCTCCGCGAGTCTAGGCGACAGGCAGTCTGCCGTTCACACAGGAGTGCTGCAATTAGTTAACAACTTAGCGTCTGGCCTCCATATCCACCAGTGTGTACGGTAAAACGTCACATCTAACACTCGTTTATGCATGTTCTAGATCCAGTACCGCTAACGATGTCTCAAACTCATTCTGAAACCCCTCATTTGCATCGAAAGCCAGGAAAGTTTTCTTTTTTGGTTTAAAGAAAGTACATGTATGCATTAGCTGACGAAATCCTCTCTTTTGCATAATGTTTTTGGAATTGGAAACACTTTGTATTTATACAGTGTCCGTGATCTAACAAATAGAAACTGCTGTCCTACGCTCAGCGACTCACATAGGAGGCTTATCGTAGATTTTTACCAAAGATATTCTGGTGCGCGAGGTAAAGAGTAACCTGATAGATTAGCTTCCTCTCTGTGCGGTCAGCTGCTGGTTTGTAGAGTGGTCATGATTAAGGCTCTCTGGGATCAAGCAAACAATGAAGGTGAACAGACACAGCATACTGGTTTGTTGGATCAAGCAAACAGTGAAGGTGAACAGACACAGCATACTGGTTTGTGGGATCAAGCAAACAGTGAAGGTGAACAGACACAGCACACTGGTATGTGGGATCAAGCAAACAGTGAAGGTGAACAGACACAGCATACTGGTATGTGGGATCAAGCAAACAGTGAAGGTGAACAGACACAGCACACTGGTATGTGGGATCAAGCAAACAGTGAAGGTGAACAGACACAGCACACTGGTATGTGGGATCAAGCAAACAGTGAAGGTGAATAGACACAGCACACTGGTATGTGGGATCAAGCAAACAGTGAAGGTGAACAGACACAGCATACTGGTTTGTTGGATCAAGCAAACAGTGAAGGTGAATAGACACAGCATACTGGTTTGTGGGATCAAGCAAACAGTGAAGGTGAATAGACACAGCATACTGGTTTGTGGGATCAAGCAAACAGTGAAGGTGAATAGACACAGCATACTGGTTTGTTGGATCAAGCAAACAGTGAAGGTGAATAGACACAGCATACTTGTTTGTGGGATCAAGCAAACAGTGAAGGTGAATAGACACAGCATACTGGTTTGTTGGATCAAGCAAACAGTGAAGGTGAATAGACACAGCATACTGGTTTGTTGGATCAAGCAAACAGTGAAGGTGAATAGACACAGCATACTGGTTTGTTGGATCAAGCAAACAGTGAAGGTGAATAGACACAGCATACTGGTTTGTTGGATCAAGCAAACAGTGAAGGTGAATAGACACAGCATACTGGTTTGTTGGATCAAGCAAACAGTGAAGGTGAATAGACACAGCATACTGGTTTGTTGGATCAAGCAAACAGTGAAGGTGAATAGACACAGCATACTGGTTTGTTGGATCAAGCAAACAGTGAAGGTGAATAGACACAGCATACTGGTTTGTTGGATCAAGCAAACAGTGAAGGTGAATAGACACAGCATACTGGTTTGTTGGATCAAGCAAACTGTGAAGGTAAATAGACACAGCATCCATCGTTTCAGATGATGATTAAAAGGGTCTGGTCCCATAAAAATCAAAGATGGCGAAATTTTATCAGCTAGCTGGAGGTACTATCAGTGAAGCTGAGGACGTGATTGAAGCTGGCACGAAGAGTGCAGTAGTGTCAATTATTGACTGATTCATTCATTCAAAATTATCTATACACAGATTGATCTTCTCTCTGGTTTTCAGTAATGTTGTTTTTAAAATATGATCTACATTAGTTATGATTCCCCCCCCCCCCCCCACCACACACACACACATCTGATGAAGTTTTCAATGAATATTCGAAAACATTCTATTGCTTGGCTTTTCCATGGCGCTTTTATAGACACTAGTAAATACATTTGTCCTGTCTTGGCTGTGATTTGTTTAGCCAGAGACGATCACGTATCATATTGCATCTACAGAGACTGATGACAGATGCTTTCCTTTCATTCTGATAAAGCCTACGATCTGTCTCTATTATTTGGTGTTTGGGTTCAGTAAAGCGTTATTTAAACTGAAAAGGAGATCCTGGTTTTTTTTTTTTTTTTTCAGATTAAATTTTTAAGACGACTAAACATGGCGGGGGTGTATTTCTCTTCATTGGATGAGGATGATTTCTCTGGGAAGGTGAGTATCATTATTTTCATTTATTTTCATCATTATCGTTAACATCATCATTATATTGATCACACCATCAGGATCACCATCATGATCACAATCATCATCATCATCATTTACTTAATGTTTTTGTCTCTTTCCCAACCCTCACCCCCTAACTTCTCAATATTCTTCTTCTTCTTCTTCTTTTTCTTCTTCTTCTTCTTCTTCTTCTTCTTCTTCTTCTTCTTCTTCTTCTTCTTCTTCTTCTTCTTCTTCTTCTTCTTCTTCTTCTTCTTCTTCTTCTTCTTCTTCTTCTTCTTCTTCTTCTTCCTCTTCTTCTTCTTCTTCTTCTTCTTCTTCTTTTTCTTTTTCTTTTTCTTCTTCTCCTTCTTCTTCTTCTTCTTCTTCTTCTTCTTCTTCTTCTTCTTCTTCTTCTTCTTCTTCTTCTTCTTCTTCTTCTTCTTCTTCTTCTTCTTCTTCTTCTCTTCTTCTTCTTCTTCTTCTTCTTCTTCTTCTTCTTCTTCTTCTTCTTCTTCTTCTTCTTCTTCTCTTCTTCTTCTTCTTCTTCTTCTTCTTCTTCTTCTTTCTTCTTCTTCTTCTTCTTCTTCTTCTTCTTCTTCTTCTTCTTCTTTTCTTCTTCATTTTCTTCTTCTTCTTCTCTTCTTCTTCTTCTTCTTCTTCTTCTTCTTTTTCTTCTTTTCTTCTTTTTCTTCTTCTTATTCTTCTTCTTCTTCTTCTTCTTCTTCTTCTTCTTCTTCTTCTTCTTCTTCTTCTTCTTCTTCTTTCTTCTTCTTCTTCTTCTTCTTCTTCTTCTTCTTCTTCTTCTTCTTCTTTCTTCTTCTTCTTCTTCTTCTTCTTCTTCTTCTCCCTTCTTCTTCTTCTTCTTCTTCTTCTTCTTCTTCTTCTTCTTCTTCTTCTTCTTCTTCTCCCTTCTTCTTCTTCTTCTTCTTCTTCTTCTTCTTCTTCTTCTTCTTCTTCTTCTTCTTCTTCTTCTTCTTCTTCTTCTCTTCTTCTTCTTCTTCTTCTTCTTCTTCTTCTTCTTCTTCTTCTTCTTCTTCTTCTTCTTCTTCGTCTTCTTCTTCTTCTTCTTCTTCTTCTTCTTCTTCTTCTTCTTCTTTTTCTTCTTCTTCTTCTTCTTCTTCTTCCTCCTCCTTTATATATATATATATATATATATATATATATATATATATATATATATATATTTTGTGCATTGAGTATTTGTATGTGTATATGTATAATATATTAGTTTATATATGTATATATTTAGCCCTGAGTATACGTATGTAAGTATGTAAGTGTGTATGTATCTAAATATGTACATGTTTATGTGTTTGTTTTTTCGACGGATCGATATCATGGCACACGGGTGTAAGCTATAGGTGCTTTGTTCTACTTATAAGTCACGCTTGGGTTTAAAGAATCTCAGCGCAGTGCACGAACTCCGTTGCACCGGCCAGGATCCTGAAATACTTTGGAGAGATTTTTAACTCCATTTTGTGTGTGCCTGTGCAACGCCGTTAGGCTATTCTTTTAAATTTCCATCTAACAAGAGATTTGTTTTACGGGCGCAGGAATACACAGGGGCGTCTGGTCTTACTACTAAGAGACCAGATGAGACCATACCTCGAGACATTCAGTCCCTTGTATGTATATATGTATTTTTGTATTATGTATGTATGCAGTATGTATGTTGTATACATGTTTTTATGAATGCATGTATGTATTTATGTGTGTATTTATGTATGTATGCATGTATGTATGTGTGTAATTATGTATGTATGTATGAATGTATTCGTATATGGTTTCCAAATGCTGTTACGCCGAGGTCGGGGCTTAGGATAAGCTCTCAGTCTCCATGAAATGCCCTCAAGGCATGCGTCTCTCAAAGCCTCTGACAGCAAAAGTCCAACTCCTGGCCTTGTGGCGGAGATGTTTAAACTAACAGGAGAAGGGGCGAAAGCGGGTCTCTGGCGCTTTAACTAGATGCTTCGGGTAGATGAGGCTCGTCAATACGGGAGTGCAGCTCATCTAGGAGAAGGAAAACTCTGATTTCAAACCACGGGCAGATGAGGCTCGCCAGCATGGGAGTGCAGCTCATCTAGGAGAAGGTAAACTCTGACTACACACCTCCACTGCCTTGTGGCCATACCCATGTTTAAGAAAGCGCTTCGGGAGTAAACCCTGAGGAAAAATCCGGAGCTGGAATCCCTAAGGCGGTTTAGCATTGTATACAGCACTATTCCGGCAATTCCTGCAACGTCCTCGGTGCCAAGTTGTACTGGTTTTTGCCTTTCCCTTGGTATCATCGGCGACGTAGAGAGGGGGTACTTGCTGCCTGGGCAACAGTCTGTACTCCAAATCAAAACGCCCTGGCGTGTGAACTGGAGAGGTCACTCCAGCGATGCTTAACAGTTTCGACACAACACGGGAAACAGCAGTCACCGGTTATAAGCCTTTGCTCAATTGGCGTAGAGCTAGGCGCCAGGGGTTGTGGAGAGAAGGCACCGGAGAGTGTGTATCCTGTGTGGCAAAGACTGCCATTCCCGCATCGGACTTTACAGTCACAGCAGATACTGTTCCCAAAGCCAGCGGCACATCTCCATAGTCCCCCGGGACTGACGGATGCCATTATTATTCGTATATGTAAATGTGTAAATGTAAATATGGAGAAATGCATTAGTTGATGAATGAATTGATAATTAGACTGATAAAATGAAGATAATTTCTTAAATTAGAATAGATAGTTGAAAAATGTTTTTATGAAAACCCTTTATTCATTTCTCATCCACAGATATGTAAATCCGGCAGATTTCCCCTTCTGTCTCACATCAAGCGCGTTCTAGAGTCGGAGGGAGACACAACAACTTATCCAGACATCCCCACCTGGTATCAGCTGAGAAAGAAATATATCCTACTCACTGTATTGTACATAGTCGGATTTGCTATAGGTGTTGTCTTTATTGTATTTAGAAGAAACAAATTCTCACACAATCGACGCTGAATTATCAGATTGATGAAAGGAAAGCATTTATTAGTTTATATGTACTCTTCTGGACAGGCGGCGGAAGATTCATTATTCCACAAAATGTTTGCAAGTCCGAACGATCAGCTTCTGCAACGCGCATAGCATAGACAGTTCCCCTATTGACTGAGTGTACTTGTGAGCTGTTGCTGTTGTTGACACTAATTTGAGAGTTGAATGAAAAATGGTCTATCTTTTACAATTTTGGTTGCTACATGCAAATTCAGATTGACTACCTAGTCCTTGTTCTCAGTAAGTCTGACATGGTTGTAACAAAATGCACAAACCAGCTGTGATGAAATCTGATGACGTAGACTATCCTGGCCAACAATCCTTTAGCCTTCACTGTCACATTTAGGATAACGGTTTACCTCATCACATTCTTCTAAATCTGTGTCTGGATCATCATCAATGTCATACAGGTCGTTGATTTTTATCGATGACCGACTGTGAGTGGGCGTGGCACTATGAGTGGACGTGGTACTGTGAGTGGGCGTGGCACTGGGAATGTCAACTTTGGTACTATTTTTTTTAGTTTTACTACTACATGTCACAAAATTACTTGTAGTTGAAGGAATGTCAGTGTTTACATGTTTATCGTCCTCAATAGTATGATTCAAATCTAATTCTCTGTATCCATTTGTAGCACTCATAAACCTATTCCCGTGAAACTTCCACTTCCTTGAATGTTTACAATACTTTATATCACTTGACATTGTTTAGACTAACACTTATACAAACGATTTCAGAGCAAAGAAAATATCAACACGCTTCCACAAAGGCAGTCATTTTGATTGTTCCATTCAAAGGGTCTTTCGTTGTAGAAAACTTTTTGGGAGGCTCGCATTGAGGCTAAAGATATGTGAATTTGTAAAAATACGAATTCAAGATTTTTTTCTCCCTACCAAGACCATAAACACCTCACCATTTTTGAACCATCATAACTCCAATACTATTTAACTGATTAAGACAATTTATACAGAAACGTGTAGGATATTGATTAATCTTTAATTTAATATCAAAATTATTAAAAAATTCAAAAATCACATTTCTTAAAGATTCCCTGCTAGAACTCTCCCCTTAACAAGTTCTATTCTAAATCTTAGCAGCTAACGATCAGCTGTTGCTGTTTTTTAAGCCGAGTACAATTTTTCAGACAGACTTATACGTGACTGGTGCAGCATTATGATCTGCTTTTTTCCTCTTGTGGTAAACTTTTAACTTCTGCAGATGTTGTATCATTGTTGTATTCAGTATCGCGGGTAGCTGGAGAAACATTTCAATACTAATGCTTCATGTGTACTGTCATCTTATTGTCACCGACTATTTTCATCAACTGCAATTCTGGTGGCGACTGTTGGCTTTGGCGCCTCTAGCAGCTGCCTTTTGCATTTACTGCGGGTATTTCTAGATTGTGTCCGGTCTTTTTTTTTCCGTAAATATTTATTTTTATTTTCTCAATCGGACAGGGGGTTAAATCTCATTTGATTTTCACTGCTACGGGAACAGATCAAGTAAACCAATTGTCCCAAAGTTGAGACTTTACAACTACTAGTACCATCACTACTACCGTCACTTCTACCACCACTACTACCATCACTACTACCATTACTACTACCACCACTACTACCATCACTATTACCACCACTACTACCACCACTGCAACCATCACTACTACCATCACTACTACCATCACTGCCACCATAACTACTACCATCCCTACTACCATCACTACTACCATCACTACTACCATAACTACTACAACCACTACTACCATCACTACTACCATCACTGCTACCATCACTACTACCATCACTACTACCATCACTACTACCACCACTACTACCATCACTACTACCATCACTACTACCATCACTACTTTCATCACTACTACCAACACTACTAACACCACTACTACCATTACTACTACCATCACTACTACCACCACTACTACCATCACTACTACCATCACTACTACCATCACTACTACCACCACTACTACCATCAGTACTACCACCACTACTACCACCACTACTAACATCACTACTACCATCACTACTACCACCAATACTACCACCACTACTACCATAATCACTACCACCAATACTACCACCACTACTACCATCACTACTACCACCAATACCACCACTACTACTACCATCACTACTACCACCAATACTACCACCACTACTACCACTACTGCTACCATCACTACTACCACCAATACTACCACCACTACTACCACCACTACTACCACCATTACTACCATCACTACTACCACCACTACTACCATTACTACTACCGCCACTACTACCACCACTACTACCACCACTACTACCACCACTACTACCACCACTACTACCAACACTACTACCACTACTGCTACCACTACTGCTACCACCACTACTACCATCAATACTACCATCCCTACTACAATCACTACTACCATCACTGCCACCATAACTACTACCATCCCTACTACCATCACTTCTACCATCACTACTACCATCACTACTACCATAACTACTACAACCACTACTACCACCACTACTACCACCACTACTACCACCACTACTACCACCACTACTACCACCACTACTACCACTACTACTACCACTACTGCTACCACCACTACTACCATCAATACTACCATCCCTACTACAATCACTACTACCATCACTGCCACCATAACTACTACCATCCCTACTACCATCACTACTACCATAACTACTACAACCACTACTACCATCACTACTACCATCACTGCTACCATCACTACTACCATCACTACTACTATCACTACTACCACCACTACTACCATCACTACTACCATCACTATTACCATCACTACTTTCATCACTACTACCATCACTACTAACACCACTACTACCATTACTACTACCATCACTACTACCACCACTACTACCATCACTACTACCATCACTACTACCACCACTACTACGATCAGTACTACCACCACTACTACCACCACTACTACCATCACTACTACCATCACTACTACCACCAATACTACCACCACTACTACCATCATCACTACCACCAATACTACCACCACTACTACCATCACTACTACCACCAATACCACCACTACTACTACCATCACTACTACCACCAATACTACCACCAATACTACCACCACTACTACCACTACTACTACCATCACTACTACCACCAATACTACCATCACTACTACCACCACTACTACCACCACTACTACCACCATTACTACCATCACTACTACCACCACTACTACCATTACTACTACCACCACTACTACCACCACTACTACCACCACTACTACCACCACTACTACCACCACTACTACCACCACTACTACCACTACTACTACCACTACTGCTACCACCACTACTACCATCAATACTACCATCCCTACTACAATCACTACTACCATCACTCCTATCATCACTACTACAACATCTACTACCATCACTACTACCATCACTACTACAACCACTACTACCATCACTACTACCAAAACTACTACCACAACTACTACGACCACTACTACCACCACAACCACCACCACTACTACCATCACTACTACCACTACTACTACCACTACTACTACCACTACTACTACCACCACTACTACCACCACAACTACCACCACTACTACTATCACTACTACCACCACTACTACCACTACTACTACCACTACTACTACCACCACTACTACCACCACTACTACCACCACAACTACCACCACTACTACCATCACTACTACCACCACTACTACCACTACTACTACCACTACTACTACCACCACTACTACCACCACTACTACTATCACTACTACCATCACTGCTACCATCACTACTACCACCACTACTACCATCACTACTACCACCACTACTACCATCACTACTACCATCACTACTACGATCACTACTACCATCATTACTACCGCCACTACTACCACCACTACTACCACCACTACTACCATCACTACTACCATCACTAGTTCCACCACTACTACCACCACTACTACCAGTTCTACTACCACCACTACTACCATCACTACTATCACCACTACTACCACCACTACTACCACTACTACTACCATCACTACTACCACCAATACTTCAACTCGTATAGCAATGATTAAATTATTTCAAGATTTTGATAAATAAAAAGCAGTGAAGAAACAAGAAAAATTTTCATGGCAAATACCGCTATAAGACAGAGAAGATGGCGCTTCCGTGTACACATACCGATAACAAAACAGCAGAAAATCAACAAACAGGCGCTACAGTGGGAAATAAATGCAATAAGGAGGCGGGGACGTGAAAAGGAACCCTAAAACGACTGTCGATGAGAGAGGCCATCGCTGCTAGACAAGATTCCATCCACAGATATTAAAATGCCTGCACGGAATAGAAAGGAATGAGAAAAAGAGTGTGAACGCTATGTGACATATAAAGGCTCAAAAGGCGATTAATAAATGAATTAAATGACTGAGTGAATAAATTATGCTATGACTGAATAAATAGTGGATTTAATGAATAAACGAATGAGTACATAAAACATGAAAGCATATTTGCATGAATTAGTGACAAATAACTGGATGAATTAGTTGTTGAAGTAACACACGTTTGATTGAATGGATGAATAATGACGCTGGCGAGAGACCTGATTACCTCCATGAATGATTGTATTTGAGAAAGATAGTGCGACTGCATGGCGTATTGAATGCATGATTTAATCAACTGATTATAAACTGGATACAGATCGTCTGCTTGTTTGATTTATTGTTTGAGCTTGCAGGGCGGCACAAAAGAGATATTTAGGAAGAGAGAATCCTGCCCCGCTATCATTGTTTAGAGATAGAATTCAGAGTACTTAAAAATTGTTTTAGCTCCAGGTAATGAGTTTTATTTATGTGTGCTGAGTGACAAATAAAAATGTTCATATTTTTAAAATAATACAAAATGTAGAAAGAAATATTTGAGTGAGAGAAAGTATACATAAAAGGGAACTAGATAGCCCCTTGCATATTGTTTTTGGGTGGGTACTCAACCATCACACCCCAAACAATTATCCTAATCCCCTAAATCAATCAGTCTTCTCCTGAGTTCATACGAAGATGTAATTGCGTGGTGCCCGTTTACAACGTGGGCTGTCATATTTGGCGCTGCGACAGTGGCTTAGGCGTTGCGAGTCGACTGGTAATTCCAGCGTACCGCGATCGAAACCCACTGTTGGCTGCGTGGATTTTTATCGTGGTTTAGGGCGTCACACTGTTAATTGGTCCCGTAAATATATGTTTTTCTCTTCCTACGTGCCCGATGCGCCTAAAGGCGTGAAAAGGGATCATTACTTTACTCATGCCACTTCAAAAACTCCAAGGATCTTCTTTAAAGCCTGAGAGTCCATGACTAACATTCATAAGTTGCCATGGAAAGGAAACATAATCTCAAAACCTAGATTTGCTTGCAGGTTTTTTATCATGAGCTGTTCATGCTGTTTAGCCTCTGGATTACTAACGCGAATCGTATTTTTGTGGCATCTTTCGTGCATTCGCTTTTTTTTTTTTTTTTTTTTTTTATTACTGAAATAAATATTTAAATTCTGTGACATATCAATCTGCTCATTGTCGATCTGAATATGTTTGGTGTGCTGATTCAATACTGGCATTATTTTTTGTTTTTTTTTGTCATTTAATTTTAGTCAGATTCAGAAATCCACACAATTCCCCCCCCCCCCCCCCCCCCCCCCTATTTAAAATAACGGGCTCCAAGGGTCTACAATCTCAGCCTTAGGCGCCAGTGCTCACTGACAAGCGACTAATGTGTGTATAAGCTAGTCACACAATCAATGAATGAATAAAACATCGATTTCGGTGCAAGCTGGGCCAAGCACGTCGGTACCGTCTTCGAGGTCATGATAGGTGATATTGTGACCAGCTTCTCGTGGGAACAGGAACAGTTAGGCCAGGTACTTTGGGGTCTGTACAGCAATGGGAGACTGAGCCTTCTTGGGAAAGACCAATGAATTGTTCCGCTGATTGTGATTGTATGACATAAAGAACACAAAAATCTGTGAACGAGGAATTAGGTTTGGATCAGGCAAGGAGGGATGTATGAGAGGACTAGTTTACAATCGTGTGCTATCAAAACAGTTAGCATATACCTATAAAGACTTTGCTGCGGGAAAAAAGCATCTATGGGTAGCCCGGTGTGCTTTGATGTCGATTCCTAAATCAATAAATCAGTACAGGAATATAAAAATACGCAACATAATGTACATAAAACTATTTGTGTTGACTTAAGGCGAAAAGGAGGTGGAAGAGACAGATAATCACTGCCACGCAACATGCATGCAGTATGCAGTAGAAAACGACAAATTAACGGCTACCTGAAACCTGACATGTTAGCGCAAAGTTTAGGTATCGCATTCTAGTTATACAATAACAACTGAAGGCCAATGGAAGTTTTACGGGGGGAAAAAAACATTATTTTCGCCAGTGCTACGGAGTTCGTGCATCTGTGCGAAACTATCCTAGAGTTAACAGACGACTCCCGCTGCATATAATGAAACTAGGAAGAAAATCTACAGCAGGCTAATAAGAGAAACTCTCTGATGTGCTCTCTTGATGATATACAGCCTGGTGAGGAATAGATACAATTGCCAATAGAGTGCTTTATTACCTTTTCTGTCTGAACCCAACGAGACAGCATATACAGACAACAAAGTCCCGCCGTTGTTGAGGCAGAAGATCAGGCCTTGATGTTCGATGGGAATTTGCCATTTATACAGATGGATCTGTGGTACGCCACATGAGAAGCTCATAGGCTTTTACAGCTCAGGTTCGAGTAAGAACTGCAAAATTCTGGTGTTTTCGTCTTGCCTGCAAGCAGTCTGATATGGAGATGTTGGCAGTGACCAAAGCAATAACATAGCGTCTCAGACGCAAAACATTACCCGCGAATGTTTTCTTTCTGATCTAATGAGTATGCTCAGGAAAAAAAAAAGAGATGGATTGGATCTGAAGACAGTGGCTGGAGTCTCCGAGGCGGTGAGTTTCATATTCATACCAGAGCGCACAGGCGTGCAAGAAAACGAGCAAGTCGTTAGCCTTGCAGGTAAAGCTACCGTGAAGGGCGGGCGTGCCACGGACCATGTTGATATCATTCTCTACGAGAAGTGAGATGTTTGCAAGAACCAAATGATGACTGCTAACATGCAAACATGACCAGATTGCAAGAGAAAAATTGTAAAAAAGGTGTGGCCAGATAAGAGCACTATGCAGGAAGCCAAAGAAGAATAGGAAACCAACTAGACAAGACTACTGTCAACAGTCGCTGTACGCTGCGGTATTTATTCATTAGTGTGTCCGAGCACTTATGGACTGAATGGTTTGATGTGCAATGCGAATAAACTGTAGACAAACCGTCCCCATCTTCAGCAGCAAACGAAGAGTTCCAATTCCGATGGCAACAGTAACTGTCTGTTTGTGTATCCGTTTCGCCTTTCTCTGAGTGTTCAGCATCGGCCAGATCCACTGGCAACTTCTCGCACCGCCACTCTCAGATATAAAACCTAAAATAAATTTACCGAGCTTGCACACAAGTCAAATTGTGTCTTCATGATGATGATGATGATGAAGACTACGATGATAATAAAAGAAGAAGGAGAAACGGATGACGATGAGAAAGAATTATAGATAACATCACTTTGTATCAATAATTGCCATGTTTCTGACCTCGTGCCCGGCTCTCTAGTGTAATTGGCAAAACCGGATTGCGCGGAAACCGGGTGACGTACTCCTTGTGGTCCGGGTTCAATCCCGGGGGTAGGCAAAAAAGCCACATTTTCTACCAGATTTACGGTATTTACAATGGAATCAAGGCCGAAAGGTTGCGATATCCATAATACCGAGCCTAAGGGTTAACAACTCTTGGCTTCTGGATACGAAAACAAACAAACATCAAACATGATCACGTATTGAATGTGGTACACATCTAAAGTGTGAACTGCTTAATATGAAAAGTTATAAATAAAATCTAAATCGGGACTGAAATATTTTTATTTCTAATATATTTATTGAAAAGAAAGATCAAAATTATTCCAAAATATAAGTTCTTTAAACATAAATCACCCAAAACTTGGTTTATCTTGCCAGTATGTTATACGCCATTTCTGTGAGTTCACCAACTAATAACGCCAGCGGACAATTCTGGTTGTTCGTCCACCTCATAACTTTAGTTTTGCTTCAGAACCTAAGTGTTTCATGCACATCCGTTCCACACGAATGTTTTTTTATTGCGAATTTAAGGTTCACCGTCTCTCAAGCAGATGTAACCGGACTTTGAAAGATGCCCACAATAAGTCATCTTCTGCGTCATGATCTCACAATGTGGCCCCACAACCCCCACAACTCAAAAAGGGAGGATGAATAGCCGAAATAATAGAATTGTACAACGAAGTATAGCAACAGTACTATCTTCATCTTAACTTTGACTGGATGTAAAATTCCGTGACGACTTCTGGTTGTTCCGCCACTGCTGGACTTTGGAGTGATCCAGAACTTTTGTTTTGCAAGCAAATCCCTTTTACATATCTAGCATATTTGTATGCACACTATTGGTTCCTGTCTTCTCAGGCAGATGCACACCGACTCTGAAGGAAAGACCTATTATTAGTTGCCTTTTATGACATGCTTGTTCCTTTAGAAAAAGGGAGGGGGTGCGGATAGAAAGGGGGCAGTTGATGTAGTGTCTGTTCTCAAAAACTGAGACCTCTGAACCCAAAAGAGGAAACAGTATTTAGAAAGATCTCGATAGACTTTGACCATGCTGGATACATGCGGTAGGGATTTATGAAACAGGCACTGCTAGGGGAAGCAAATTGATTGAGGAAGTGAGCGCTTTCAGACAAACCTTGATAAGAATGCTGTGTGAGAGGCCAAAGGTGCTGGAAAAGATTCAATCCATGATATCGAAAGCATTGCACAGGAAAGAAAGGAATGGGAGCTAGAATGTAATTTAATGGTAACGTATAACCTCACAATAGGTCGACGGTGACGAGAATGATGACAATGATAATGATGATGCCGATAATCAGGATGATGCTGATGATGATGAGGATCATGATTATGATGACGATGACGATGATAATGATGATTATGATGATCACGATGATGATGGTGATGATAATGATGACGATGATGAGGATGACGATGATGACGATGATGATGATGCAAAATTAAGTCTGGACACCATCACTTACCAGACCTTGATCGTCATCATCATCATCATCATCATGTCTGTCGTGTTATGCCATGACATATCATACAGGCCTCACAGTTTTTTTCTCAACAGTCCGGCATATTCTGTGCAGTCTGTTTCTATATAATAGACTGAATTCATTCGAGGACCTTTGTTTTCTATCACTAACGTCCAATTTAGGGTTTCCCTTGGACTTATTCCCTTCTATAATTTTTAATTTTAAATTGTAGTGCCTGCTTGGTGATTTTCTGCTCGTTTCTTCTCGGGATGTGCCCTATATACCTCTGAAGTCTTTATCTTATTCCTGATGTTGCCAGTGGTTGCCCATCCACTTCATTTGTTTCTTTTCCCCTCCTCAGTTCATCCCTTTGTATGTTCAACATTTGCCTCAAATATTTGTTCCTTTAATGCATTTCACTTTCGTTCAAGATCAGACATTACAAGTGCTAAAAAAATGCAGACTCAAAGATTCTATTAGGCAGGTTCCGTGGTGAGAGTTCTCTCCATAGATCTACCGATAACCTTATACTCCACTGTGTTGTACCCTCCTGTGCGATTTTTGTTAGTTCATCTCTTCATGTTATCCTCTCACTTGCATTATTGTCTACCTCTTGATCGCTTGCCTTCGCTTTTCCCAATAGTGTGGTTATTAACAGTATCGAGACGTTAAACATCTTTGAAACATTCCACACATCTCTGTTATAATTTCCAGCACCTTTCCTTTCATTTCTTAAACTTAATTGAGAATAAACACAATACAAGTAAAATATTTGGACTGATTTAAAAATCCACTTGGCTCGTGAAGCCGCACTGATTACTTTCATGAACAAACATATTTTTTGTTGTGTTTACAAAATATTTTACCACTGATGATCTAACGACATACTGTCAACCCAAAATGTATCTTTCCTCCTCTGTTTTACAACGCCATCACATAATACACACACACACACACACACACACACACACACATACGTACACATGCGCACCCGCATACAGTTAACCTACTATCACAAACACACTATTAGCTTAACATCACTTACACACATAAATGCACACAAATACCATACAATCACACATATACGGGTAACTTACCATCATACCCCAATTCCCCCCCCCCCCATACTTACATCACACACATATAGTTTACTTAACATCACAGATATACAAATAACCTAACATCACGCATACATGCTCACACATACTGAAACTCTAACATCACAAAAACACACAGACACACACACAGCCACAGATACTCTAACAACATTCCGGCACACACGCACACACACACACACACTCACACACACACACAACGAAAAAACCTAATATTTCACAAAGAGACACACATTCCCAGAAACGCGCACACAAATTCCTTAACATCACACATACACGCAAACACAACCCCAGATGAAGAAACAAATACTGTTACAAAACACTTAAGCAGTCCCAGATCAAACAAAAAATTGCCCTGTCATCACACATCAAATACTGTTTCATAACAATTAAGTATCCCCCACATCACATACACAAATACCATTACACCCCACCACAAATACACCCATATAACACACACATACCCCCATATCACATAAATAAATACCCTCACACCACACAGCAAATAAAACCACATAAAACACACATACCCCCACATCACATAAACAAATAGCATCACGCCCCACAACAAATACACCCATATAACACACACATACCCCAACATCACATAAACAAATACCATCACATCACAACACAAATGCACTCATATAACACACACATACCTCCACATCACATAAACAAATACCCTCACACCACACAACAAATACACCAATATAACACACATACCCCCCACATTACATAAACAAATACCCTCACACAACACAACAAATAAACCCATATAACACACACATACCCCCATATCACATAACGAAATGCCCGACAGCTATCAGTGTTGCCAGCAAGCCATTCTGGAAGCCACAGAACCAGTCGCTACCCACACAAGTTAGCAGACCCATCTGTTTCCTTGTTGTCGACTCCGCTGACGCAGACTGCATTTGTTTATGTGCTGCTATTGCTCTAGATGTTGCTTTTCTTATGAAGGTTAGCAGAGGAAATTTTCCAGCCTGGCATGACTGTGCAAAGCGATAAAAGGAAATAACAACACGATTTAAGATAATTGAAAATACATTTATCTGGGAAGAGTCTGATGTACTGTAGACTGGGCATGTACGAATGGATATATGAATGGATATTATGTGAATGGATTCAATCAATCAGGTGCCGTCTCCACAATGAAGGTTGGCTGCAATGGATCTCCAACAATCTCTGTCTCTTGCCCTAGATGTACACTCGCTCATACTGCTGTTCGTCCATCTCTTGATGTTATCCTCCCACTTGTAACGCTGTCTGCCTCTTGCTCGCCTACCTTGAACCTTTCCCTCTAGGATGATCTTTACAATACTGTTATGTCTTTTAATGTGACCAAAATATTTCACTTGTCTCTTTTTTATTTCACCTAGCAACTCTCTTTTCATTCCCAATTTCCTCAGTACCTGTATTTGATAGCTTTTGTTTCCATGAAATACGACCTAATCTTCTGTATATCCACATCTCCAAAGAACTGATACGATTTTCCAGTTGTTTGTTCATTGTCCATGTCTCTGTGCCATACAGTAAGGTTGAGAATACATAACATTTGACAATTCTCATTTTTAATGTATTGCTTATTTCTCTTGATGTCAGTAACTTTTGCATGTTATTGAAAATGTTTTTGGCCATCCCTATTCTTTTCTTTACTTCTGTTTCACTTCTGCCGTCACATGTTATTACTTGTGTAAGATATAAGAAATTTTTAACTTGTTTCAATTTCACCCCGTTCACTGTGATATTCATTGTTAGCTGATTATTTTCTTTGCTAAATATCATGGTTTTTGTCTTTTTCAAATTATTATCTAATCCAAATTCTGCACTCCTTCTGTTTACTTGCTCCACTAGGTCTTGCAACTCCTGCTCACTCTCTGCTAGCAACACTGTGTCGTCAGCATATCTCAGATTGTTTATTATTCTACCATTGATGTTCAGTCCTGGTAAATGGATTATAGAATGAATAAACATCATTGCACTAGGAGCATTCCCCTACCGGCCGTGCCCGTTAATCTAAAACTCAGTACAGACCAGAAAGGTCTCTGTCTCTTGGGTGCCAGTTCCTCTCGGATTATCAATTGCACTTTTCTGACTCAGCAAAAGAAATTGTTATATTGTGCCAAGAGGAGGCACTGCCCATGGCGATGGCGACACTGGGGCTAGCAAGACCCACCCATCTTAAGAACAGTCTTCTACAATTGTAACATGGGATTTCAGGACCCATGTTGTCAACATTGGTATTGACTCCCAGCTGAACCAACTTTTGTATAAATGTTTACCCTGTCGGCTCATGCAGTTTTCACTTCCACAAATATGACACATTAGTCATTTACTCCACGTTGACTACATTTAATTAAAACTACAGTAACGACATCACGACTGTCTTCTTCTGACTCTGGTACACAATTGACCACAAGTCCAGCTCAGTATTCCTCTCGCTTACTCGACCAGCCCCAAGTGATCGCTTGCAGCATAGACTTGCTGCTTGCCACATGTACGCGTGGAGACCATGCAAAGCACCTATCCCACACTGTACGCGTGGAGACCAAGCAAGGCACCTATCCCACACTGTACGCGTGGAGACCATGCAAAGCACCTATCCCACACTGTACGCGTGGAGACCATGCAAAGCACCTATCCCACACTGTACGCGTGGAGACCATGCAAAGCACCTATCCCACACTGTACGCGTGGAGACCAAGCAAAGCACCTATCCCACACTGTACGCGTGGAGACCAAGCAAGGCACCTATCCCACACTGTACGCGTGGAGACCATGCAAAGCACCTATCCCACACTGTACGCGTGGAGACCCTGCAAAGCACCTATCCCACACTGTACGCGTGGAGACCAAGCAAAGCACCTCATCACAGTCAAATCTTCCGATAAGCGTCTGGCTTGTCTTTGCCGATTTCTATATCACGAGAAAACGGATATCCGGTGCAATATGGCGGTTAGCTGGCTGACAGCTGACGCTCTTATATGTGTCCCCCCCCCCTCCCCCAAGGCATGTTTTACTGATGTATATGCTGTTGAATGCTCGGTGCCACACAGTAAGCTGTGAATGGCATGTTTATATTGTGTCATTGCGCCCTGTTTGTGTGACCAGGCACTATTCAGTGTTGTGAATTGCACTGACTGTGGCAGGCAGTTGATTACGCTAGGAACTGCCTGCACTTATGCAGTACTGCGGGTGCAATGCCGACTTTCATGACAGACTGCTTGCATCAGGGGTAAGCTGTGGAGTGGTAGAAAGTTAGTATTGGCACATCTGACAGCTGCCTTGTGCAATTATTTTGCGCTTGAAGACTTTACGATTTTACAGGACATGAGTTTATCTCTAGCGTATGGTACAGGATCCCCGTGTGGGTTCCAGGTCCCTATTGTTAGAAAAACAATATTAGAGCCACTGCCTACTCAAAAAGCATTTCGTAAGAGTCGACCACCTGGAAGCTTCTTTCGAAGTCATAATGCATCGCCTGAAAGGCAAGGCACCAACAGTCTACATACAAATTAGTCAGATCTGTAAAACTGATGCGCATGCAACACGTTGGCTATGGAACAGGACTACAGTTAAGAAGACGAACAACCAGAATCAGAACATAGGTTTACAGATTGTGAAGGCAAAGAAGAAAAAATGTGAGAGATAAGTATATTCTGTGTGATTTCCACTTGCACATAATCGTACCACGATCGAAACCTATTGCTAGCTGAGTGGGTTTTTGTCATGGTATGAGGCGTCACAAGTCGACCCAGCCTAAAATGGGTACCAAGATGTATGTCCTGGGGAAGTAAAAACAGCCAACGTAATGCTGACCACACTACCCACCTAGTGCCGATTCGTCTGTAGTAATCTGGGGGATATTCCCGTATGCCCGATGTGACTAAGGGCTTGAAAAAGGTATCTTTACCTCATGTACTTAGCAGTCGCAGTGCCACACATCAGCAGTGAAGCTGAAACCTTAACTAGCAGCAAACTATTTCTAGGTTAACATTATGACTGTTTTTTTTAATTTAATTTTTTATTTTTATTTTTGCTGATAAGAATGTAAATATAATAAAGGTGTCTTTGCATGCTGAACTTTGAGGAAAGAAACCCAGCATTTTGTTGTTTTCGTTCGTTTGCTGGTTAGACAAACAAAATGTTTCCCCCAGCAGTGCCCCATCGTTACGAACAGTCGACGCTTCACCAGTGTGTCGAAATCAACGCAAAGCGTTCAGTTGTCAAATCCCCTACAGCTGGAATGGAACCGGATATTCCCGAAATACTATGCCCGTTCGCTTACACTTATGATGTTTCATACCGCGACAAATACATAAAGAACACAATTTCGGGGTGTGATGTGTACTGCAGATAAACATGTTGAAGAACCTTGTTACAGCATTTTGTTCATGATATATTGGATGATAGACCCAAGTTTAGTTAAGACCAGTCAACCAATCCCTTCCCCTCGCACCTCCCTTCCCATTCCCCCTCCCCACTTGATTGAGCCAAACATCAACATGGACTCACGTTGCCGGAAAAGTCGTCCTCATCCATCTTGGTCAAGGCAATGCCTGCTAGCCCCAAGCGATTCATCAGCTTTATCTTCCAGAAGATACATTTCAGTAACAATTAGACTACCCTTGTACACGTCTTCAGACGCATTTGTCATATAAGGCTATACTTAAATATTTTAGACCAATCAACGGTTGCTGGGTGATGTTGTAAGAGTTACACTGACCGCCTTTACTTCCCAGGACTTTACTTGGCAGCGTTTAAGGTTCTGTCGACCTAGGAGTCAGGGACATTTTAATGTCCGTCTACGCCAGAGAAGCCTTGTTTCAAGATATGATCCAGCAGGCTCCATACAGTGTTTCAGAGGGAGAAGAAAGGTACATACTGCTACAGAGAGGCAGACACAGAGATAGACAGACAGACGAATAAATGGACGCAGCTCGCTAGCGAAACACAGATAGACAAACAACCAGGCAGGAAGGAAAGTTGCTGGACCGTTCGACTGAGTTGAGTTAAGCTGAGTCAAGAATTGACATCACTGCACTTGTGGCGTTTCTATGCATGCTCCGTCCTCATCTTCAGCAGCCACCGCAGAGTTCCAACACTGGTGGTACCAGTCACAATCTGTTTAAAAGTTTCCTCTGAGTGTAGTGAGCCGGCCAGACCCTCTGGTAACACCCAGATGCCTCATTCTCTCCAGGCAAAAAAAATCTTCTCTCTCTACTGATTCCGTTGCTTGTTGCATTCGACTGAGAGATCATGTGGAACGGTGGATCAAGACCGTTAACGCTAAATGAAAGTACACATGATGATGATGGTTGAATTATGAAACCTTGTTTTATTTTCCATAAGACAAACAGCTTTCTGAATACAGAAAAGGCCGTCTTGGTTTCAAATGCTCTGTGCAAAACAAACATAGTAACGTTAAATGTGATCTTTCAATTAATATTCATAAGTAAAAAAAAAAAAAAAAGAAGATGCACTAATGACAGCACGAAATATACAAGCAAAAACAAACTGATGTTGATTTGTGTGTAGAGGAGACACGGCTGGCAGAGAGTGATCCTGCACCATGAGCAACACACAGTCTCTACGATACCTTCCAGCTTTTGTGTTCTTTCGGCGACTGGGTCACCCAGTGGCTTGCCGTTAGACGACTTCATCGCCGGTCGGGACATTATTTGGGTCTGTCCATTTTGATGGCATCAGCTCTGCTTGGTTGCAGCAATGCTAAGCCATTGTGTATGAAGCATATACCCTTGTCACAATTATAACCTAAAGCTCCACATTCGGGGATGGTGGTTAAACGTGAGGATTTTTTTTCGGGGGTGGGGGGCGGGGGGGGGGGGACGGGCAAAGCAAACCAAGCCTTATTCATCCTTGACCCTAAGTTGAAGCAAGCGTTTTGATAATCACAAATAGGTGATTTTTATGCCAGTCAATAGCACAATATAAACCTTTCGTCTGGATGGAAACTACAATAATAAGAAAAGAAAACTTCAAACACTTTAGTCTGCAATGCTGGTACATCAACAAAGTGAACTGACTGTACAGAACAACACTGGTTTACAGAAGTGAATAGTGAAGTCAGTCGATTTGTGTACATCAGTTTAAGACAAAAACTGAACATCAAATGACAAGACAGGAGCCTGAATGCTGTCGTACTGTATAGAGCTGACTTTCACACCATTGATACCATCCTAATTTAGTCACAGATTCCACGGTCAGGTCACGTTCTCGTGCTAGACCCTTGCCAAAATAGTCCTTTATGGTGAGGTACATGAAGGCAGGTCGGCTCTGTGGCTAAGTCAATGCGAACGCTTCGTAATGCCGGGATGCCGGGTTCGATCCCAGCTTCAGCCATGCGTTGGTTTCGACAGTGGTATCAAGAAAGCCGACTGTCCAGAGAGCAATGGCAAACTACTGGATGTAAATTTGCCTAGAAAAACCACACAAAAGCCAGGGGCTGTTGAGGTTGGTTCTGCAACGTCCTGTAAAGGATACGCAACTAACCTAACAAGAAGGCGATGGCTCTATTGGTGGTTATAAATGAATTACTTGAAGCCTTCAGTGATAGAACCTGACATTTGGGAGAGCTGCACAAGACTGGACAATATGGCAAATGTCTATCTGAAGAGACAGCTACCTGCAAGGCATCTAGAAAAGGGGCAGCTGAATAGCGAAGACCGGCTAGAAAGAAATGTTGAACCGGCCCTTTACCACCAGATACTCTCTGCCCTAACTGTCCTAGACTCTTTTACGGGACACAAGAACATAGAGGTGACGTCATAATTACATTTAAAATTACCTTACCCACTTTTGACATCTCAAAAGAGTAACATCATTCTGCTATCTGTTATTTGATCAGTGAAGGGTTAAAAACAGCAGAAACTCATCAGCGAATGGAAGTTAAGTATGCTACTGCATTGTTATTAGTCCATCTAGTATCTGAATGACATAGACACTTTTAAAAAAGGCTGTTATATGGACATGGGGGCACCATTCAGTGTGCCTCACACAGTCGTTGCCTCAACCAGTCGTTGCCCCAACCAGTCGTTGCCTCACCCAGTCGTTATCAGGCACTATTCACTGTGTATCACCCAGTCGTTATCAGGCACTGTTCAGTGTGCCTCACCCAGTCGTTGCCAGGCACTATTTACTGTGTATCGCCCAGTCGTTGGCAGGCACTGTTCAGTGTGTATCACCTAGTCGTTGCCAGGCACTGTACAGTGTGTATCACCCAGTCGTTGCCAGGCACTGTTCAGTGTGTATCACCCAGTCGTTGCCAGGCACTGTTCAGTGTGTCTCACTCAGTCGTGCCGTTTTGAGATGTCCTATTATTGTACTTTCTATGAAGAATTTCATTGAAGCGTGTCATGTGAAGATCCCTTCTCAATGAGAATGAGAGCACTCGCTGCATCAGAAAAAGATAATCTGCTTTTTTATTTGGTCCTATAGTCACAATGGAAAAACTGGAGTACGTAGGGACAAAGGGCAAGTACGTTAGAGAAAACAGGGAATAAGAAAGCAGATGCTAAACAGTTTCGCGTCGTTACATGATACTTACTTGTATAAGAAAAAAAGTCAAAGTAAACGACACAAAGGCTTTGTCATAGATGATCAACAGCCGCATTATTGCTTGGACTATAGGCAACCATAACACAGCTAGGACTATCAGCAACCATAACACAGCTTGGATTATCAGCAACCATAACACAGCTTAGACTATCAGCAACCATAAAACAGCTTGGACTATCGGCAACCATAAACAGCTTGGACTATCAGCAACCATAACACAGCTTAGACTATCAGCAACCATAAAACAGCTTGGACTATCGGCAACCATAACACAGCTTAGACTATCAGCAACCAAAACACAGCTTGGACTATCGGCAACCATAACACATCTAGGACTATAAGAAACCATAATACAGCTTAGACTATCAGCAACCATAACACTGCTTGGACTATAAAAAAACCATAACACAGCTTAGACTATCAGCAACCATAAAACAGCTAGGACTATCGGCAACCATAACACAGCTTGGACTATCGGCAACCATAAAACATCTTGGACTATCGGAAACCATAACACAGCTTACACTTTCAGCACCCATAACACAGCTTGGACTATCGGCAACCATAACACAGCTTGTACTATCGACAACCAGAACACAGAATGGACTATCGGCAACCATAACACAGATTGGACTATCGGCAACCATAACACAGCTTGGACTGTCAGCAACCATAACACAGCTTGGACAATCGTTGACCATAACACAGCTTGGACTGTCAGCAACTATACCACAGCTTTGACTATTGGCAACCATAAACTGGACGATCGTTGATCACAATACAGACTGGACGATCGTTGATCACCATGCAGACTAGACGATCGGGAACTACTACACAGCTTGGGCTATCTAAGGAAGAAGAAAGTCAAGTCAGTGTGTTGAGCACCACAAACCTACCCTTTCATAAAGGCTCTCCGTGTCTGTATACCCAACCCATTCGGTTCCTCGCACCAGGTATGGATTCTTCTGGATATGGTCAAAGTATTTCTGTGAAGACTTCATCATCTCGCACACCTGTCATTGACAATTCTGATTGTTAATCAAACCTGACATTGCCATTTGTAAGGAATTATACAAAATATCGTTTTTAATTTTGATTGTTAATCTAAAGTGGCATCGTCACTTGTGATAATTGGGTACACTTGGGAGCGAAAATTTAATAGTCTTCTTCTTCTTCGCGTTCACCAGCTGATGGAAAGTTTGGGTTGTTCATCCACTTCTGGACTGCAGTCCTGTTCCAGAACATAAGTGTTGCGTGTGCATCCGTTTTACATATATGACTTATTTGTACGCATGGTTCCTTGCGTCTCAGGCAGATGCACTCCGACTTTGAAGGAAGCTCCCAGTTAGTCTGGTCGACTCCTACGACATGCGTTTTGGTAGACAGTGGGTCTATTCTTGTTTTCCCTATAACAGGGCCCCGGAACCCACACAGGGAAATTTTATAGTTACAGGTGACTTTAGTAGTTAGTCAAAGATAAGATGGGATTACATGATGCAAGATGAAAATTCAATGAGAAACAATGAGATGAACATCCAACTATCACTACAATCATCCTCATCGTTGTCATCATCATGAAGTAGGTCTAGTGCAGAACACTGCTCTCGTTACAGCCTGCCTGAAAAAGCTCGGTCCCTTGCTAGATCTCCTGCCTCGTGCACTTTCCTTCCCAAGATGTTACTTATTCCCTATTCTTATCTCCATGTCCCTTTGTTCTGGTACCGTGCCTTTTGCTATTCCATTGTCTTTTACAGAAGAATTCTTAGAATACCTTGGACAGCCAAAAGGAGTTTTTGAAAGGGGCGGGAGCCCGAGGACAACTTATCACAGACACCAGAAGGAGACAGTCATCATTTTTCGGACATGTTATGAGAAGAGAGAAAATTGAACATCTTGTGACCATTGGAATAATCTGTGGAAGGGGGATTAGGGAGAGACAGTGAGAGAAGATTCTTGACAGCCTTGCTGCATGGCATGGAGGTGTGTCAGCACACGAACTGATACATGCTGCTGATCGCAGATTGCGGAGAGGCATGATCGCCCACGTTAGTCGGCGACGCACATGATGAGGATGATTTTCCAGTCAACTTGGGCGACTGATATGGCCAAATATTTCTCTGTCCGAGCTGTACAAATTCATGGTTACAGTATACATCCATTAGTCGTGTCAACTTATTTTTTTTTTTCTTCTTCTTTAGCCCTAAACTGCATTTAAGTTTCAGGTTTTGAAGAGGGATCGGTTAAGACCCCTAAAATGTTCTGCGTAGACGCTGGTATTTACAGCCTCGGCTATTACATCTGTCCATTGCTCGCGT
Organism: Candidula unifasciata; assembly: GCA_905116865.2. NCBI lineage: Eukaryota > Metazoa > Mollusca > Gastropoda > Stylommatophora > Geomitridae > Candidula > Candidula unifasciata. Next base: position 171,276 of record CAJHNH020000299.1, read on the forward strand.
GGTCGACCTCTGGGCTACTACCATAATGTCTAAGTAGAAGTATTCGAGAGAGTGTGAGTTGGAAGAGAGGAAGACCAGGAAATGGAGAGAGAAGAAGGCGTAGAAATAGCAGAGTGAGAGCCCGTAGAGTCTGTGATAAACGGGGCGTCTGAGATTAAAGCATGCTAGAGTGTATATTGGTGATGTCATCAACTCAGAGAGTGCGGCCGTATTGTACTCCACTTTGGACAACAGCCATGTAAGAGGTAATGTTCCTAGCCTCACAATTAGCAATCTGGGGTACCTCGTTATCATTTTCGATAGAAGCCTGTCCCTCAGGGACATGGGGGCAGATGCTGTGAAATGCTAAAAAAAAAAAAGACAATGCTTTCAACATTATGGCTGCTATTTACATGAAACAAAGAAAAGTGTTCACAGTGTTTTCCCATGGAGACATAGGCAGAGCTAAGGTTCACAGAAGAGGAAGGTCTTGGATGCCGCCACCAGAAGACACAATTATAAATGTCTGCAGGTTTGGTACATTTGGAGAGGAGTGTTTCAGAGTGTCTGATCAAGTTTCAGACGTGTGTAGGGTTTTGATCACACGGGGCCGTTAGTGCAGGGGCTGGCCAGCTAGTGCTGCAGAAAAAGAAGTTCCACACATGATTCATGACAATTCTCACCAAGGTGATGTGATTATCTATACAGATGACTTTCTATCGAGGGACAGATGAACTGCACGGGACGTCCCTTAGCGCAGCAAAGCCTGGCATTTGATATCACAACGTCTAGTTTGACAATGGAGGTGGAGGCAGTCACTGCTAGTTTTCGCTGGCTTAAGACTCAGCTGTACACACATATAATAATTGTAACTGACTCACAGAGCAGTTTGAGAAAGGTGAAGACAGGCGTCTTCCATGCAGAGTGGCAAGAACCAGTTCAGAGGTCCTAGTCCCAGGTAGCTAGCGTCCTTTTAGATATTGTCTACAGGTTTTGACGGTGTGTTGGGAAAGGAGTTTGCAGATGGACTGGCTGTTTCTTAACCACTTGTTAGTGGACTCATGTATGACAAGCCAGATGTTGTCATAGATCTTTGGGAGCGAGTGAACTCATGTATGACAAGCTAGATGTTGTCATAGATCTTTGGGAGCGAGTGAACTCATGTATGACAAGCTAGATGTTGTCATAGATCATTGGGAGCGAGTGAACTCATGTATGACAAGCTAGATGTTGTCATAGATCTTTGGGAGCGAGTGAACTCATGTATGACAAGCTAGATTTTGTCATAGATCTTTGGGAGCGAGTGAACTCATGTATGACAAGCTAGATGTTGTCATAGATCTTTGGGAGCGAGTGAACTCATGTATGACAAGCTAGATGTTGTCATAGATCTTTCGGAGCGAGTGAACTCATGTATGACAAGCTAGATGTTGTCATAGATCTTTGGGAGCGAGTGAACTCATGTATGACAAGCTAGATGTTGTCATAGATCTTTGGGAGCGAGTGGACTCATGTATGACAAGCTAGATGTTGTCATAGATCTTTGGGAGCGAGTGGACTCATGTATGACAAGCTAGATGTTGTCATAGATCTTTGGGAGCGAGTGAACTCATGTATGACAAGCTAGATGTTGTCATAGATCTTTGGGAGCGAGTGAACTCATGTATGACAAGCTAGACGTTGTCATAGATCTTTGGGAGCTAGTGAACTCATGTATGACAAGCTAGATGTTGTCATAGATCTTTGGGAGCGAGTGAATTCATGTATGACAAGCTAGATGTTGTCATAGATCTTTGGGAGCGAGTGAACTCATTTATGACAAGCTAGATGTTGTCATAGACCTTTGGGAGCGAGTGGACTCATGTATGACAAGCTATATGTTGTCATAGATCTTTGGGAGCGAGTGAACTCATGTATGAAAAGCTAGATGTTGTCATAGATCTTTGGGAGCGAGTGGACTCATGTATGACAAGCTAGATGTTGTCATAGATCTTTGGGAGCGAGTGAACTCTTGTATGACAAGCTAGATGTTGTCATAGATCTTTGGAAGCGAGTGAACTCATGTATGACAAGCTAGATGTTGTCATAGATCTTTGGGAGCGAGTGAACTCATGTATGACAAGCCAGATGTTGTCATAGATCTTTAGGAGCGAGTGAACTCATGAATGACAAGCCAGATGTTCTCATAGATCTTTGGGAGCGAGTAAACTCATGTATGACAAGCTAGATGTTGTCATAGATCTTTGGGAGCGAGTGAACTCATGTATGACAAGCTAGATGTTGTCATAGATCTTTGGGAGCGAGTGAACTCATGTATGACAAGCTAGATTTTGTCATAGATCTTTGGGAGCGAGTGAACTCATGTATGACAAGCTAGATGTTGTCATAGATCTTTGGGAGCGAGTGAACTCATGTATGACAAGCTAGATGTTGTCATAGATCTTTGGGAGCGAGTGAACTCAAGTATGACAAGCTAGATGTTGTCATAGATCTTTGGGAGCGAGTGAACTCATGTATGACAAGCTAGATGTTGTCATAGATCTTAAGATGCGAGTGAACTCATGTATGACAAGCTAGATGTTGTCATAGATCTTTGGGAGCGAGTGAACTCATGTATGACAAGCTAGATGTTGTCATAGATCTTTGGGAGCGAGTGAACTCATGTATGACAAGCTAGATGTTGTCATAGATCTTTGGGAGCGAGTGAACTCAAGTATGACAAGCTAGATGTTGTCATAGATCTTTGGGAGCGAGTGAACTTATGTATGACAAGCTAGATGTTGTCATAGATCTTTAGATGCGAGTGAACTCATGTATGACAAGCTAGATGTTGTCATAGATCTTTGGGAGCGAGTGAACTCATGTATGACAAGCTAGATGTTGTCATAGATCTTTGGGAGCGAGTGAACTCATGTATGACAAGCTAGATGTTGTCATAGATCTTTGGGAGCGAGTGAACTCATGTTTGACAAGCTAGATGTTGTCATAGATCTTTGGGAGCGAGTGAACTCATGTATGACAAGCTAGAGGTTGTCATAGAGCTTTGGGAGCGAGTGGACTCATGTATGACAAGCTAGATGTTGTCATAGATCTTCGGGAGCGAGTGAACAGCGCGGAAGTACAAATCCATCATTACGGTCAGAGAATGGTGCTGCGTATAGTTACCAGGGGATCTTGCTGACGCTCGACACTTAAGAGGAAGGCGAGACGGATACATAATTAAACATTTACTAGTACCGTCGGAAACTGAACTCTTTGCTTGCTGCTAAAGATGGGGACGCGGCGCTTATAGGAGTGCCTGCGTGATATCATGTCGATTATTAATTCACATTTAACAATCAAACCATTTAATCTAGTGTCTCTTGTTGTAGCCTGATATTGAGTCTGTCCCAACTTCTTTCCTGATATCGTCATTTCTGTTTCGACAGTGGTATCAAGAAGAAGACTGTCCAGAAAGAAATGGCAAACTACTGGACGTAAATATGCCTAGAGAAACCACACAATAGCCAGGGGCTGCTGGGGTTGGTTCTGCAACGTCCTGTAAAATATACGCGACTAACTAACCTTTCAATACTATGCCATGAACAACACAACTAAAACGATAAGTTGAACTACTTGGATGTTAAAACAAACACAATGATAAATTAAATACTTCCGCTAGGAAGTCATTGGCATAGAAAACAACGACAACAGTAGAACAGTATACAATACTTTTTTTAATAAGTGCATTTTTTAAGGGAAAAAGGGATGGGTGGTGTAAGGGGGGGGGGGGGTGGGAGGGGAGAGGGGACTAAGTCAACTGCTTGTAGAAATATTGATCATCATCACCTTTATCATCATCACGATGATCAACATCACTATAATCGTCTGATGAGCTGACGAGGACTGACTGCCTGTTTTCGCAATGTCAGGCGATCACCAGAACCACGGATCAGGTCAGTGTTTTTGTCTGTCTCCGTCCATATGGCCAAGAAATTCCTTTTTTTTTGCTATCCTGTTTTCTAGAATCAATCAAAGTTCTTTCCAGGCCACCATGACGTTTAAAGTGACTAAAATACCTTCACTTTCGGGACAGGATGCTGTTTACCCGCGGATTGTCTTCCATGCTCACAATGTTTGTTGATCATCACCAGCATCATGTGCCCTGCCAACTGGCGTAGGCGCAAATGCGTCTCCACAGATCACGATCCCTGGTTGACTAGGAACGGCTCTCTTGATGATATCTCTCCGTGCCATCGTTTGTTGATACATGCTTGAAAACGCATTGAGTGTGTGGCGGAATTGTCAGATAGTGGTCAGAAAGTGATGTGGAGAGATGTGATTGGTGGGACCTTGGGAAGCAATGGTCAGCTGAGGCCACTAATACACTACACAAGTAAAAGGACCCTTTTCCACACCTTCAAACGTACTGACCATATGGGTTAGTTAGTTAGCTAGTGGCGTATTCTTTACAGGACGTTGCAGAACCAACCCCAGCACTTTCTGGCTGATGTGGTTTTTCTAGGCAAATTTACGTCCAGTAGTTTGCCATGACCATACAGGACTAGGCCAATATTGTAAAGACTAATCTGCACTTACCAGGTGATGTTGCCAGCATCACGCCAGCCGCCTTTTATTTCACAGGGTTTGTACCTGGTACCCACTCAAGGCTGGGTTAACCTGGAAGGCCAGGTCATTTTTCAAAAAATTTAGCGCTCTGTCATGACCCGAACCCCCGACCTTCCGAGCAGCCTCAAGCGTCTAGCCGCTACATCACGGCGACTGCCACTCTACACACGATTAGACACAAAATGTCAATATGTAAACAGAAAATCCAATACCTCAGGGAAGGCTAAACTCTCATTGAGATTGTATGTGGAACCACTGAGGACATCGTTCGTACAACTTGCCCCTGGTTGATATTTGGACGCGTCCTTCAGTCTGACGTAATGACCCAGTGCCGTGACACACATCACTAGTTTGCTGTTTGGCATACCGCTGTTACTCCAAAACCGAAGACTTATATACTGTGGATGAACACAAAAGTGCTTGATATATTCGTAATTTCTAGGCAGGAACCATGTGTCCACCACAATCATAATAATGGAGTACCGCTTTTTGTGGCATAGAGCTTCCCTGTAGCGTTGACCGCCATGTCCAAATGAGTTTTGTGCGGCGGCCCTAAACTCAGATCATAAATAGAATAATAATAATAACAACAACTTCACACGGGACCATGCAGGGCAGGGATCCACCGATCATCAGTAGACAAATCCCTCGTCGACATTTTCTTTGGCCCATTACTTTCTAAACAATCTCGGAAGGTGGGCCGACCTGGTACATAAAGAAAGGTCTCAGTCTTCTTCTCCTGCACTTAATCAGAACGCACGGAGAGGAACAAGACGAAATGTTGACTTTGCAACAGGTATCGTGAGATTCGGTCTTATATATATTGTCGCTGGGGTAGCAAATAAATTAAGCGGACCATCTTCACGATCAAAGTGACAAGCTTACGGTTCGTTGATTGAACAGGTGTTAGATTTCGGCAATTGGCATTGAGACACTGGCAAACATTTATCGGAAACTTTGGCTTTTATGGATGAAAAGCTGTTTTCCACTAGGGAATCTGACCGGTTTACCGAGGCCCATCCCTTACGACGTTCCGTTGCGTCCAGAGACAGCTCGAAGTCCTTCCGGCAGCTTCGTCAGGTTGTTTTAGTGACCCTTCACGCTTTTTTCCTCGCAAGCCTAGGTGGTTTAGTACATTGTATGTGGAAGTGGAGATACGTCCTCTTGCGCCTACCTCGACAGCAAAGAATTTACTGTGCACGCTTCATCTCTCTTCAGACAATAGAAATCCATTTGACTGCCTCTTGTACCCACTTGTCTGACTGAGGATACCTCCCATCATCATCCGCTCGCTAGCTTCGGCTCTGTTCCTGAGACGGGTTGTGCTCACATCTGGTTAGTGGTCTTCAGAATCGATACATATTTGCCTTAGATTTCCTAAAGATTCCCCGCTTTCTAAAATTATATCACTGTGCTGCAATAATGAGAACAACTTGATTGGAGTGGCATTGGTTAAGTCAGAAGGTAATGATTGTCGGGAGATCGTCAGTGCAACGTAAAGTAAGCTTGTCTCATCACTTTTAGGTCTGTGGATTCCAGTCAAACCTTCAATTGCCACAGTTACATGGTTCATCCTGACATTCACTGGACAGACTTGAATTTGGCTAAAAAGAGTAGCGAAGCTTTAACAAGAATCCGTGAAGATATATCTCAGAGTCAGGTACGTGATGATACGCTTTGCATGGTGACCCATGCTTACAGCAGTCCGAGGAAAAAAAAAAAACAGGCAGGAGACGACGACACAAGCTATTTGGAGCTGGGGATATGAACCAGGTGAAGCCCGAGATTGGCATCATGCTTCTCAACTTGTCCACACTAAACTACTATCAGGAATAGACACATTTCGTCATCACAACACAGGCTAGCGTTCTTTGTAACCTCTGCAAGGTTTACTCTAGTTTACGCTCATTCCTCCAACAACACAATTTCTTAACAGACATCCTTTAAGGGCGATCACAGCTAAAACTATATAACAACACATTTACGCTATATTCTACATGTTCCAATATGACAACTGTCTTCCTCGACCTCTGGTAAGCAACTGTACAATAGCCAACCTGGAGCTTTACCTAGATCGTATCTTCGGCTCCGAATATCCCGTGTTGTTATCTCTTGCACAGGTTTTCTGCTCGACTTGTTGTGAGCGGTGGCCACCACGCGAAGCAGGTCATCACAGCTTTGATTGCAGTGTCTTACAAAGAGCGCGACGACAACTTGCTTGCAAAAAATGGCAAAGGCCTGTCTTCAGTAATGGTAGTCATGACCGCCAGCATCTAGCAGAGACTATTCATCTTCTAGTCTAGAGACTACCACTGACTCTGCTTCAGTCATTTTCACAGTCTGCCATATTCACTGTCAGCCATACTCACTGTCAGCCATACTCACAGTCAGCCATACTCACTGTCAGCCATACTCACAGTCAGCCATACTCACAGTTAGCCATACTCACTGTCAGCCATATTCACTGTTAGCCATACTCACTGTCAGCCATACTCACAGTCAGCAATACTCAAAGACAGCCATACTCACAGTCAGCCATACTCACTGTCATCCATACTCACTGTCAGCCATACTCACAGTCAGCAATACTCACAGTTAGCCATACTCACAGTCAGCCATACTCACTTTCATCCATACTCGCTGTTAGCCATACTCACTGTCAGCCATACTCACAGTCAGCCATACTCACAGTCAGCCATACTCACTCTCAGCCAATCTCACTGTCAGCCATACTCACTGTCAGCCATACTCGCAGTCAGCCATTCTCACAGTCAGTCATTCTCACTGTCAGCCATACTCACAGTCAGTCATTCTCACTTTCAGCCATTCTCACTCTCAGGCATGCTAACAGTCAGCCATTCTCACAGTCAGTCATTCTCACTGTCAGCCATACTCACAGTCAGTCATTCTCACTGTCAGCCATTCTCACTCTCAGCCATGCTCACAGTCAGCTATACTCACAGTAAGCCATACTCACACTCAGTCATTCTCACTGTCAGCCATAATCACAGTCAGTCATTCACACTGTCAGCCATACTCACAGTCAGCCATACTCACAGTTAACCATATTCACTGTCAGCCATACTCACAGTCAGTCATTCTCACTGACAGCCATTCATAGTTAGTCATTCTAACTGTTAGCCATTCTCACTCTCAGCCATGCTCACAATCAGCCATACTCACAGTAAACCATACTCACAGGAAGCCATACTCACTGTCAGCAATACTTACTGTCAGTCATTCTCACAGTCATCCATTCTCACTGTCAGCCATACTCACAGTCAGCCATTCTCACTGCCAGCTATACCTACTCACTGTCAGCCATTCTAACAATCAGCCATACTCACAGTCAGAAATACTCACAGTCAGCCATTCTCACTCTCAGCCATGCTCACAGTAAGCAATACTCACAGTCAGTCACTCTCACTGTCAGCCATACTCACAGTCAGCCATACTCACTGTCAGCCATACTCACTGTCAGTCAATCTCACTGTCAGCTATACTCACAGTCAGCTATTCTCACTGCCAGCTATAACTACTTACAATCAGCCATTCTCACTGTCAGCTATACTCACAGTCAGCCATACTCACAGTCAGCCATTCACACTGTCAGCTATACTCACAGTCAGCCATACTCACAGTTAGCCATACTCACAGTCAGACATTCTCACTATCAGCCATTCTCACTGTCAGCCATACTTGCAGTCAGCCATACCTACAGTCAGCCATTCTCACTGTCAGCTATACTCACAGTCAGCCATACTCACACTCAGCCATTCACACTGTCAGCTATACTAACAGTCAGCCATACTCACAGTTAACTATACTCACTGTCAGCCATACTCACAGTCAGCCATATTCACAGTCAGCCATTCTCACTGTGAGCCATACTCACTGTCAGCCATTCTCACTGTCAGCCATACTCACAGTCAGCCATCCTCACACTCAGCCATTCTGACTGTCAGCCATACTCACAGTCAGCCATACTCGCAGTCAGCCATACTCACATTCAGCCATTCTCACTCTCAGCTATGCTCACAGTCAGCCATACTCACAGTAAGCCATACTCACAGTCAGTTACTCTCACTGTTAGCCGTACTCATAGTCAGCCATACTGACTGTCAGCCGTACTCACTGTCAGTCATCTTCACTGTCAGCCATACTCAAAGTCAGCCATTCTCACTGTCAGCCATTCTCACTCTCAGGCATGCTAACAGTCAGCCATTCTCACAGTCAGTCATTCTCACTGTCAGCCATACTCACAGTCAGTCATTCTCACTGTCAGCCATTCTCACTCTCAGCCATGCTCACAGTCAGCTATACTCACAGTAAGCCATACTCACACTCAGTCATTCTCACTGTCAGCCATAATCACAGTCAGTCATTCTCACTGTCAGCCATACTCACAGTCAGCCATACTCACAGTTAACCATACTCACTGTCAGCCATACTCACAGTCAGTCATTCTCACTGTCAGCCATTCATAGTTAGTCATTCTAACTGTTAGCCATTCTCACTCTCAGCCATGCTCACAATCAGCCATACTCACAGTAAGCCATACTCACAGGCAGCCATACTCACTGTCAGCAATACTCACTGTCAGTCATTCTCACAGTCAGCCATTCTCACTGTCAGCCATACTCACAGTCAGCCATTCTCACTGCCAGCTATACCTACTCACTGTCAGCCATTCTAACAATCAGCCATACTTACAGTCAAAAATACTCACAGTCAGCCATTCTCACTCTCAGCCATGCTCACAGTAAGCTATACTCACAGTCAGTCACTCTCACTGTCAGCCATACTCACAGTCAGCCATACTCACTGTCAGCCATACTCACTGTCATTCAATCTCACTGTCAGCTATACTTACAGTCAGCTATTCTCACTGCCAGCTATACCTACTTACAATCAGCCATTCTCACTGTCAGCTTTACTCACAGTCAGCCAAACTCACACTCAGCCATTCGTACTGTCAGCTATACTCACAGTCAGCCATACTCACAGTTAGCCATACTCACAGTCAGACATTCTCACTATCAGCCATTCTCACTGTCAGCCATACTTGCAGTCAGCCATACCTACAGTCAGCCATACTCACAGTCAGTCATAATCACAGTCAGCTGTACTAACAGTCAGCCATACTCACAGTCAGCTATACTCACTGTCAGCCATACTCAAAGTCAGCCATATTCACAGTCAGCCATTCTCACTGTGAGCCATACTCACTGTCAGCCATTCTCACTGTCAGCCATACTCACAGTCAGCCATACTTACACTCAGCCATTCTGACTGTCAGCCATACTCACAGTCAGCCATACTCGCAGTCAGCCATACTCACATTCAGCCATTCTCACTCTCAGCTATGCTCACAGTCAGCCATACTCACAGTAAGCCATACTCACAGTCAGTTACTCTCACTGTTAGCCGTACTCATAGTCAGCCATACTGACTGTCCGCCGTACTCACTGTCAGTCATCTTCACTGTCAGCCATACTCAAAGTCAGCCATACTCACACTCAGCCATTCTTACTGTCAGCCGTTCTCACAGTCAGCCATACACACAGTCAGAAATACTCACAGTCAGCCATTCTCAATCTCAGCCATGCTCATAGTAAGCCATACTCACAGTCAGTCTCTCTCACTGTCAGCCATACTCACAGTCAGCCATACTGACTCAGCCATACTCACTGTCAGTCAATCTCACTGTCAGCTATACTCACAGTCAGCCATTCTCACTGCCAGCTATACCTACTCACAGTCAGCCTCTCTCAATGTCAGCTATACTCACAGTCAGCCATACTCACACTCAGCCATTCTCACTGTCAGCTATACTCACAGTCAGCCATACTCACAGTCAGCCATTCTCACTGTCAGCCATTCTCACTGTCAGCCATACTCGCACTCAGCCATACTCGCAGTCAGCCATACTCACAGCTATATTCACAGTCAGCCATACTCACAGTCAGCCATATTCACAGTCAGCCATACTCACTATTACCCATACTCTCAGTCAGCTATTCTCACTGTCAGCCATACTCACAGTCAGCCATACTCACACTCAGCCATTCTCACTGTCAGCCATACTCACACTCAGCCATTCTCACAGTCAGCCGTACTCACAGTCAGCCATACTCACAGTTAGCCATACTCACATTCAGCCATAATCACAGTCAGCCATACTCACTGTTAGCCATACTCACAGTCAGCCATACTGACTGTCAGCCGTACTCACTGTCAGTCATTCATTGTCAGCCATACTCACAGTCAGCCATTCTAACTGCCAGCTATACCTACTCACAGTCAGCTATTCTCTCTGTCAGCCATACTCACAGTCAGCCATACTCACACTCAGCCATTCTCACTGTCAGCCATACTCACAGTCAGCCATACTCACAGTTAGCCATACTCACATTCAGCCATAATCACAGTTAGTCATACTCACTGTTAGCCATACTCACAGTCAGCCATTCTCACTGTCAGCCATACTCAAATTCCAGAATCTACTGTGCGAGTGTGGCCTCCCTCATCCCCCCCCCCCCTATTTTTTTTTACAGCAGCGTATACATTCACTAAATTCCAGAATCTACTGCCCGTATCTATCTGTATACCATGCACCTCTCTTACACTGTAATTCCGTCGGCTCGAGTCAAGTACAGCATACTTCCCTCCCATTCTTCACTGCCTGACCTTGCGCATGTTTGTGGGCTACAGAATGATGATGTCGAGTTTTATATATATATATATATATATATATATATATATATATATATATATATATATATATATATATATATATAGAGAGAGAGAGAGAGAGAGAGAGAGAGAGAGAGAGAGAGAGAGAGCTCATATGCCTGTTTATAATGTCATCGATCAGTACCAAGGCAGTATAGAAATGTATTGCTTGCGGTGGGAACTGCATCTGCTGTGACTGTAAAGTCCAGTGCGGGAGTGCCAGTCTTTGCCATACAAAAAATAAAAATAAAAATTGAAAAAAAACACGTTCGGTTTTTGTAGAATTGTCATAAAATAGTGTGTCAGGAACTGACCCCTTCTTTTTAGCGCTGCGATAATTTCAGTATTCCATTCAAAGCGGCCGGTCTGATGTTTTATTCAAACTACCGAAAACGACATACAGCTTTGGCAAGCACTTCCAACTTTCGGTTATATACACGTTACTTACACATTGTATAGGAAGAATACTCAACTGCATCACGTCTCCATGCAGATTGGTTTGAATCCTTGTGTAAGATTTCAAGCTACCAGTTACTGCGTATGTTCACCGCTGTTGTGTTGTAGGCCAGGGGTGGGGAAATGATGTAGGGTGTTCACTCAGCTTGTGGATGTAGTACCATGAAGCTGGCTATGTTGCCGTGAAGTTTGTTATCATGACATGTGGCAGACATGTAAAAGTAAAGTAAAGGACCCTTTTCCACGCCTTTAGGAGTATAGGGCATATAGGGCTAGACCTATATTTTATAGACAAACAGCACAAGATGGGTAATGTGGTCAGCATCCCGCCGGCCGCCTCTACTTCCCGGGACTGCACTAGGTACCCACACAAGGCTGGGTTGACCTGTGAGCCAAGGTCATGTTAAAAGAAAAGTGCGGCTCCGCCAGGGAGCGAACACATGACTTTCCGATCCGAAGACTTTGAATTCCATCATTTCTAACGCCACCCTGCATGGAGCATCGTCATCTTCATCATGAAAATCATAATCATCATCAGCATCATGGTGCTGGGGCTCATCTCTCTCCACAGATTTCGGTGATCAGTATTCTGAATCAATTCCAGTAATGATACTCCTCCATACAATTACTTCAGGTAGTCAAGCATCGTTTCTCACTTGGACTTCCTCTCTCTTCGACCTTGGATCTTTTCAGCGTCACAATGTTCTCCGGTGCCTCACGACTCATCACATAACGGGAAAAAAAACGACTGCCTCTTTTCTACAGCTGTGTATAGTTTTCTAGTTTCATTAGCTATTCCCAGGAAGTTAATGTTCAAGCCTTTCTCTACCCACTGTACAGGCGTCTCAGAAAGCAAACCTCCACGGCCTCCAGATTCTTCTTGTTCTGTCCGTTCACACTGCAAGAGTCACAATCATACACCAGAACTAGTTCTTTGACAGTAAGAATCAGAAACAACACGTCCGCTCACCACATTGTTAGACTTGCCAGGGAGTTTCGGGTTGTGGTACAGGGGTCCATAAAATGAGGCGATACGAGGGATGGTCAAATCTTTACTTTCCACAAAAACGTAGTCCACGAATCTGGGAAACAACGAAACGTGAAATGAACATACAGAAAACACTTGGGTGGGAGGTAGGACCTCAAACATTTTTTTCTTTTTTTTTTTTAAATAACGATGAGCTGGCAAACAAATGGTTTAAATGCATAATATTTTTAATAATTCCAAATTATTATTATTGTCCCCCCAGTATTCGTTCCGTAGCCCACCTGAGAGGAAAATAAGAACAGACGCACTACCTTCCAAACAAGCATGTCTTAGAAGTCTACTTATTGGGGATATCCTTCGAAATCGGACTGCATTTTCCCGAGGCAAAGAACCAAAAGTCTGCATAAATAACCCAAATCTGTGACACTCTTCTGTTCGCAAAACTTCTGCGACAAAACTAATGTCAGGATGTGGACCAGAACTTCCCATAGAAGTTAACAAACAGTGGAAGCGAAGAATAGGAAGACATAGAAGTGATGAAAAAGCTGGGAGAAAGTAATCACAAACCAGTCATCGTCATGATAGGAGATGTCAATCCTCCAGAAAATAAGAAGAAGATAGCCAGCTGGAACTACAAGAAAGCAGACTGGGGTCTCTACCAACACTTAACTGAAAAGAAACTATCGGAGCCCTTTCCCACAAGTGAGGTTAGGAAAAACACCACAACTCTTAGCAAAATCATACTCGAAGCAGCATACAGATCAATCCCCCGAGGTCGAATGCAAAATTATGAACCCTTCTGGACCCAAGAACTGCAACAACTGCATCAAAGAAGCACTGAAGCAAGAGAAAAAAATGGAACAAGATCCCTCTTACCTCAACATTACAGAACACAATAAACATCAGGCTATTTATAAAAGAGAAAAACTCACATGCATCCGGACAAGATGGCAGGAAAAGACTGCAGCTGTCAACATGGAGAAAGATAGAAAAAAAAGCTATGGCATCTAGTAAAGAGTCTCAATGAGGAGAATAATACCAGCCATGTCAACACTGTCATTGAAGATGGTGGGAAAACTTTCATTGGTAAACAAGCAGCAAACTGCTGGCTGATAGTCTTGCAGAGGAAAGCAAAATCTTCATGTCTAGAGTGAGAGACGAAGAAGTGACGAGAAAACTGAGGAAAATAAATAAAAGGGACCTGGACATGACCGAATAACAAATGAAATGATAGTACACTTAGGACCAGCTGGTAGCCAACTACTGTTAGACATAAACCAATCATAGGCCCAGGGAATACTTCCTAAAGAATGGAAGGAGGCAGAAATAGTTCTCATAGCCAAGAAAGGAAAGCACAAGAAAAACAAATTCAGTTACTGCCCCATAAGCCTCCTAAGCTGCCTTGGAAAGACTATGGAAAGATTAGTGAACAACAGGTTACCTAATTTCCTAGAAGAAAACAAGATATTTGATGACAGCCAATCAGGTTTCAGGAGATACAGAAGCACTGATGACCAAACCTCTTATCTCGCACAGGAAATTGAAGATGTTTTCCAGAAAAAATACAAACTGCTAGTTACTTTCTTTGACCTGCCCAAAGCCTTCGATAAAGTTCTGGAAGAAACTCTTGCTAAAACTAGCCCACTGTGGGAAAAAGGGCATAAGTTTGCCTCGATTCAAGACTTCCTTTACAGATGCTGTACGAGTGTCAGACTGGAAGATCACAAAAGCAAGCTGGTCAGGTTACAAGAAGATGTCCCCCAGGGAGGTGTTATATCTCCTAAACTGTTTATTCTTTTCATCAATGACCTCTTAAAACAGTTCACGACTTACATTCATAAGGCGCTACATGCAGATGACCTGGCCATATGGACTCAAGCTGAACATATAGGAACAATTATAACAAGAATGCAGGAAGCTAAAAATACAGTTAAGAAATGGACAGACTTTTGGGGAATGACAATAAACCAGACCTAAATTGTCTCAACTTTGTTTTCTCTTTCCACAGAGCCAGAAAAAGTGGATCTGTCATAGAAGGCAACATCCTTCCAAAAGAGGATTACCGCAAATATTTAGGAGTAAAATTTGACAAAAGGCTAACCTGGGGCTCCCACATTGAAGACACCCAAAGGAAAGCTACCCTGAGGCTCAGACTTTTGACGAAACTTACTGGAACAAGCTGGGGTGCAGATACCAACACTGTACGACAAGTATACACAGGATACGTAGGACTAAAACTGGAGTATGGCATGGGAGCTTACTCCACTGCAGCCAAATCAAACCTACACAAACTGTATAAAATACAGAACACTGGTCTCTTATCATCACTGGAGGTATGAGAAGTACACCTATTAATGGGCTGGAGGCAACTTGTGGCCTCCAGAGCTTGAGCCTTTGAAGAGAAGAAAAGGTGCTAACCCTAACAGAAAAATGTTAACGCATGAACAACAACCCCATGTACAGAATAGCCACACACACACACAAAAAGAAACGACTGAAAAGACAAAGTTGTCACCATCTATCAAAATTGTACTACACAAAAAACAGTGACATCCTTTCTAAAGATCCTTCAACATGGGAAATGATCCAGGCATACAGCATAGACCTACAGTCTAAATATACAGTCACAACAACATTCCAGGCTTAGGCAGAAGGGCTGAATAATGTGACCTAGGATTGCATGCAAAGACCCTTGAACATGTCTGCAATTGTTATCCAAAACCCGAATGAAACACACGTAAACACTGATGAATCATTGGAGGGAGCAGACAAAAATGGAGGAGCTGGATCGGTCATCATGCTGCAAGATGGGACTACAGTAGAAACGTCATGCGCCTCCGGAAGACTCCCGACAAACTGCAGAGGAGCAAGCAATTATTGATTAGCCAAAGTGCTCGAGGTAAGAACAATAAAAACAGCAAAATTGTTTTCCTTTGTGACTGCATGTCAGTTCTTCAGGCGACTCATAGGGATCCAGGAGACAACATAGAAAGAGAACTGACCCGTCAGCTAATCAGAGTCACAAAAAACAATCAAATCGTTCTTCAGTGGATCCCGGCTCATTGCGGCATACCAGGAAATGAGCTAGCAGACAGACGTGCAAAAAAATGGTACAAAGGAGAAACAATACGCTCATTCATTGTCATTACCAGAAATCAAAACACTTATCAGAGGAAAATACCAAGGATTGTGGAGAGAACAAACTAACAGTAAACATCCACAAGACCCCATCAGCAGACCTAACAGGAAGAATCATACAACAATTTTCCGTCAACGAACAGAATACTGCAGGCTCAACAGGATACTGCAGGCTCAACAGGATACTGCAGGCTCAACAGGATACTGCAGGCTCAACAGAATACTGCAGGCTCAGCAGAATACTGCAGGCTCAACAGGATACTGCAGGCTTAACAGGATACTACAGGCTCAACAGGATACTGCAGGCTCAACAGAATACTGCAGGCTCAACAGGATACTGCAGTCTCAACAGAATACTACAGGCTCAACAGGATACTGCAGGCTCAACAGGATACTGCAGGCTCAACAGGATACTACAGGCTCAACAGGATACTGCAGGCTCAACAGAATACTGCAGGCTCAACAAAATACTGCAGGCTCAACAGGATACTGCAGGCTTAACAGGATACTACAGGCTCAACAGGATACTGCAGGCTCAACAGAATACTGCAGGCTCAACAGGATACTGCAGTCTCAACAGAATACTGCAGGCTCAACAGAATACTGCAGGCTAAAAAGAATACTGCAAGCTCAACAGAATACTGCAGGCTCAACAGGATACTGCAGGCTCAACAGGATACTGCAGGCTCAACAGGATACTGCAGGCTCAACAGAATACTGCAGGCTCAACAGGATACTGCTGTCTCAACAGAATACTGCAGGCTCAACAGAATATTGCAGGCTCAACAGAATACTGCAGGCTCAACAGAATACTGCAGGCTCATCAGAATACTGCAGGCTCACTACCACATGCATAAAATAAAGATTGTACAATCCCCCCAGTATGCCTGTCAAACTGGACCACAAACACACCAGTACATTCTGCAGACTTGCCCACTCTACCTGCAACTTCGAAAAGACACTTGGCCTCAAGAGCAAAGTGTGCAGCGCAAGCTATGGGGAACCTTGCAGGACCTGCAGCTGATATGCGAGTTTATAGAGGCAACCCACCTGAAGGTCTGATTTGAGCATACGAAACCGAACGCAAAGAAGAAGAAGACGGAAGACTATTATTTAAATTATCATTATTAGTATTAATATTATTATTATTATTATTATTATTATTATGATTAATATGATTATTATTATTATTGTTATTAACTATTTACACAGACGTTAATAAACATAATAAACTATTTAAAATTAAATGAAATGCGTAAACACAAACCAAAAAATAGCGTACATTCATTTTTATCACGTAGCTTGATGAGTTTGAACCATAATATCAAAAAGGGGTTTTCCCTTAAACAGTATATCTTCGTCTTTAGCAGTCATTGAACATTTACCTTATTAACTGTACTAGTAATCGTATTATAACTTTGTTCTGCCTGGCCTCTAAAGATTAGCTGTCTGCAAGACCATTCTTTGTTTATCCTTCTAATGCAGTAAGTATGTAAGAGTCAATGAGGCATCGCATCAAGACAAGACTGATCTTTCTGCCATCCGAGTTTGCTTCGTCATTATGAAATTGGCCATGTGCAGAACGTTGCTCTCATTACAGCCCACCTAAAAGAAGTTGTTCCCTCGCCAGCTACCTAAGGTGTCTATTATTTTTGGGCCCATCTTCGTGGTAGTCGACCCCTGCGTTTAGAATCTTACCAGTCCACCGTGGTATCTGATGTTGCTGTCGTGAAATGATAGCCATTACGCATCGGTCTGTAAGGCTGATAACCTGTCTTACCTGTAATCTGCACAAAATTCAAACTTGGACTCGCCCAGAAATATATAGTCCCTTATATCTATATATATAGGCCTGTATTGGACAACATTATTATGTCTGCCTTTTCTGGTTACTTTAACTAAACTCCACTTTTAAATGTATATCTCTTGGAGATATATTTAGGGAGTTATTTGAGGTTTCTTGGAAACCGATTTACTCCTTGCCCCAGTATACAAGGGACTTCTTTTGTACCAACGCCTGAAGTGTCTAAGTGACGCTATTCTCCTTGCCAGCTTCTCAAGCGTCCAGATGTGTTAATCTGTGCCTGTATAACTTTCACTTTTCAAGGCAATCTGGAAATGTCTCAGTTTTTACATATGCTTGGGTAAGTTAATTATAGTTTACGAGTACCTAGAATGATGTCTGTAAAGTAGTCACTGCTGTAGAGAAATCAGTATCGGCTGTGTGATTCCACTTAGTTCGACCGTTCTTGATCGCTAGAGAAGCGGATTCGAACGTAGATCTTCCACTGTACAGACTAAATAGCTTATGCCCTCAATAAACCACCCATACTGATAAAACTTAATTCCCTTTACAATTGTGTACGTTTTAAACTAATTAAAGAATCTGTACATACGAAATGGGGACATAATTGGGTCAGGGCTGTGTTAATCAAAGTATGTGTGTGTTTGACCCAGATCAATGAGTGCTGGAGCGGTTGGGAAAGCTAGTGAATGCAGGTACTGACAGTAAATATTGGTGTCTGTGTGCAGAGTGAGGGGGAGAGGGAGAGTGATATATGTGTTAGACCACTTTATCTATCTCCACTGTATATCTGACTTGCCTTCTCTTGCACTAAACAGACAGATAAATATAGGAGACTTATGTCTTTTGGTCTGGAGAGGCAATCTGAGGAATGAAACAGGAGAGCAGGGAGGAGTTAGCAGATGGGGGTTGATGACTGATGATTGCTCTGTCTTTCCTGTCAAGATCTTACCCTCTTGGTGATGACTAATGTTGAGTTATTTTCTTGACAGGATGTATATTTTCTGAAGAGCTGGCAGAAGATTCACAGTCCAACCAACATCCACCAACCTTCAAACCACCAGAAACAACTTGTTACCCACCAGCTAACACCTGTGAAGGTTCCTGACATCTCCAACATGTGGGAGATGGTACCTCAAACAGCTACCAGTGCTAGAGCTTAATGTGGCTCAAAGACATTGTGTGTCCTTACTGGTGATAGAGACGTGCTAAATACCGGTACAGTTGCTGTGTCCTATATAGTGAAGTACTCTTACTACTTGATCCAGTGGAGCAGAATTCCCAGAGTCAAAGACAGTCGAATCATCCGGAGCTGAGGGAGGCATCATAGACAGAAAGAAGAGAAGATAAGTCTGATGCTTCGCATGATGTTGTGTTCCTCACAGCTCCTAGATTGTCCAGTGATGACAAGATGTCATCTCCAAGACCCTCTGTCTGTGTAGTATCTTTGTGATTTGGACATGATATCCTGAGATCTGGCATTTGTCTCACTTTTATATATCTAATTTATATTGATTACATACATTCATTTTCATGGCTGACTTAGGTGTCTCTATTACACCTTTTTAAGTGTTTAGCAGTTGTGTATGTATGTGTATCTTCATTATATGTGTTAACATGGTTATGATAATGAACTATCATAACCTGGGTGCTTTCTTTAGTAAGTAGTGGGGGTGTCCAGCCAAGTGTGCCTAGAAATATTATATATATATACTGACATATTTTGTAGTGCCAATACTTGAGTTGCCCTACTCCATAGATAAGTTGATCGTATATTGGCCACGGGGAATCCCTTAGACCAATACGAGCCAAACGACTCAACATAATTATCTCTGAGTGCTGTTGGTTCCGAAGGAGAAATCCTTACATTAGGCACGCGACAGGAGTGATATGTGACAGTTGCCAAAGTATCTTAGTTTCTGAGCAAATATGCTGTTCACTAGCCAGTCTCTGATAGTGATTAGATCTTGTCAATATGTCTTTTATGCTTGGCCCATGGTATTCTGATAATCTTTCTATTGTATTTCAGCTCAAGAGACGCAATTTGGGATTGGTTATTTTAGAGTAAGATTGTCTGTAGCCTGTGAGGTCTCTGCTAGTCGTGCTACTTCAGTAGCTAGACGTGTTCCTATCGTCTAAAAACCTCGGGTTCGAATCAGCATTGGGACGCAGAGGTGTTGACCACATGTGGCTATGCAACATGGTGAGAGCACATAATGGTCAAGACTTCTCTGTATATCTTTGTGGTCATCCTCCTGACAGGTTCTCACTGAAATCTGGCAAGCGAAGGCAGGATGGACATTTTCTCAGAACTTAAAGAACATCTGTCTGATAGGCACGGCAATTATAGTCTACACGCCCACCCCCACCCCACCCACACACACACACACACACACACACACACACACACGCAAAAGAGCGCGCACACACACACACAAATCACACTGACATACACAAACACACACGCGCACACACACAAAACACACGCAAAACATAACAAACACACACACAAAACACAGTCACACTCACATACACACAAAACACATTCATACAGACAAAACACACGCAAAACACACCCACGTACACACAAAACACACTCACACTCACAAAGCACATTCACACAAAAAACATACAACACATACACACAAAACACAATCACACACACACACACACACCCACGCACGCACACACACACACACACACACACACACACACACACATCTGCAGAATGGCGCCCAGGCAAAATTCGAGGCCTGGGACAAGACAGATTCCAAAACTGAGCCAACAACCAGTACCTTTGCCCAAAGCACACAATATATTTGAGTTGACCCAGGATGCATTTTCTGGTTAGTAGGCTAAAAAAAAAGTAAAGGACCCTTTTTCTACGCCATTAGGCGTATAGGGCATATAGGGCTAGACCTATATTTTTACAGACCAATCGGCACAAGATGGGTGATGTGGTCAGCATCACGCCGGCCGCCTTTACTTCCCGGGACTGCACCAGTTACCCACTCAAGGCTGGGTTGACCTGGGAGCCAAGTTTATTTTTGAAAAAAGTCTGGCTCCGTCAGGGAGCGAACCCACGACCTTCCGATCCGCGGCGAGCGTTTACTGGTTAGTAAAGGCGGCAAATCTGCTGCTGGCCAAGCCGCCTATCGAGTCCCAATAAAAAACACGGGCGAGAGTTAGATCACACATTTGCCAGTAGTGTGAAAAGAGTCTTTCAGTTGACACTGAATGGACGACTGTTGATCAGATACTAACTTGCTGAGCTCCTTGACGTTGTAGTTCTGTGCAACCTCAATCGGGAGGCCATGCCCAGTCATGGTCACAAGCAGGTTGGCATTTATGGCAGAATTGTCAGCCGTCCTCTTCAGCTCCTGTCAGACGAAAGCAAACGACCATTGTCCATAACTTTTAGACGTCTTGGGTATATAGTGCTATAGTATAAAGTGCCCTAGACCGATCAGCATTCCATGGATGCTGAGATCATAATACAGCCATACGCTTTTATTTGTCAAGACTTTATATGGTGTCGGTGTCTGTGGCTAAGGCGCTGCCAACGTGCTTCATAATGCCAGGGTGCTGGGTTCGATACCAGCTGCAGACCCTGCGCCTTGCGTTGGTTTCCACAGTGGTATCGAGAAGACGACCGTCCAGTGGGCAGAGGAAAACTAGTAGAGGTAAATTTGCCCAAAAAAACCACAACAGCCAAGGAGTGCTGGGGTTAGTTCTGGAACGCTCTGTAAAGGATAGCAACTAACTTTAACATTTTATGGTGCACATTTTCAGGCTGCATCGACTCGCGAGCCAAAGTCAAAAACTTATCAGATCAATTCCGATCTCAACCACAAGAGTTGAGCTCGTGGGTGAGTGTCTAGTCCGCACACCATTGCGGCACATAAACTCCTGCCGAAGACATAAAGAAACCCATGTGAAATTTTGGACCGACTGACTGACATTTTACCACACCAGGACATCACACAAGCGATAAACACACTTTGACACAAAGTGCCACCATGCGGACGAGGATCACCCTTGGAGAGGTCCAAGAAACGTCTTTTAGCCGTTAGGCCATATCTATGGCTAGCCACGGCTATATTCAGGGCCCCCGGCAAAGCTAGGGTGGAGTTTTATATAACACAAAAATTGCATCCCACATGGGATAACCGACATATAATTACAACATTCTGGAGGCCATTGATACAGCGTGATAAACAAATTCGCGTGAAATTAAAGGCACTCACAAATAGGGAAAATAAGCATACATAAAGGGTTAAACTAAAGAACACTGCAGTGATGTGGGTAGATGCTGCTTGCCGGCCTGAAGCTTAAGTGTTCGAATCCGCATCCTGATTCTTTTCATAAGCTTTAAATCAGTTTTTGTTTTTTGTTTGTTTTTATTTTAAGGGAAATAATTCATTTACATTAATTTACCACTAAAACATATCGATTGCAGGGGTTTTCAGCTCGAATAATGGGAAGGTTGTGGCAGAACAAAACGGAGCTTTTCTGTCTACAACTTTAAGCTTGAGAATAGAAGTGGAGGCAATTACTGCAGCTCTGAAGGTGATAGCAGAAAACAAAGTTACCAGTGGAATTATTGTGTCTGATTCTCGGCATTGCAGAAGGTTCAATATGGACTAATGTGGCGTGAACGGGTATCATGTATCAATAATCTAACATTGCAGTGAGTTACGTGGATATACTGTCCGGGATATGCAGGAGTGCGAAGAAATGAAAGAGCAGATTTTCTGGCTACAAAAGGGTTAGCTACAGGAACACTCGTTTTGGACAAGGTAAATATTTTGACAAGGTAAAGAAAACAGTATTAGTTGCATATACTTTACAGGACGCTGCAAAGCCAACCAGAACATTTTTTGGCGTGTGGTTTTGCTAGGCAATTTTACGTCCAGTTGTTTCCCATTAAATCATCAGTATCAATCGATAAGAAACTAGTCGCTTTCGAGAATAGATGCCTCCGAAAGCTATTGAATGTTCACTGGTCGGACTTTAGGTCCAATACATCTATAAGACAGGAAACAAAACAAAAATATGTGTCTGATTTTATTAGAATGCGTCGCTGGAATTACATCGGTCACGTACTCAGAATGGACATACAGAGACTTCCCCACCAAGCCTTCATATGGTCACCAGAGGGTAAAAGAAAACAGGGAAGACCAAAAGAAACTCTCCGTAGAACCATCACAAGGGAGAGCTCAACCATAGGTCTCAGTCGCACTCAAGACCTACATCAAGTGGCAACGAACCGACAGACGTGGAAAGCTATGACCTCTGCCCTATGCGCCATCTTTGGCACAAGAGGAATAACTAACTAACTAACTAAGTTTCCCATTGCTTTCTAGAAGATCGGCTTCCTGATACCACTGTCGAAACCAACACAAGGCGCAGGGCCCGCAGCTGGGATGGAACCCCCCCCCCCCCCCCCCCCCCCCCCCCCCCCCACCCCACCCCCCCCCCCCCCCCGTCATTACGAAGCGCATTCACAACGCCCAAGTCACAGGCGACGACTAGCATCAAGTAAACATATGCAAATGTATGTATTACAATAGCCACGAGAAGGTGGGATCAACAGGCTGCAATGACAGAAGCGTTCTGTATTTTAGCCCCTTAATATTTTTTTTTTTCACATTTAAAGATCACATCAGCAAAGCATACACACTTTAAGAGGAATGTAAGTACAGGGGACTTTTTTTGTTTGTTTTGTTCTTAGGAGAAAAAGTCCTTATGGCAACTACAGAGGCGAAGCTGAAGACATACCTCGACGCAGCAGCAAAAGCACAACACTTGAAAATTACGTTTTCAATGTTTTATAACCACTGCATGAACACAGCAACTAATCAAGATACGCATAGAAAACCATCTTAAGCAAGTAGTTTAGAGGACATCAACCTAAACAAACACATCCTTGAAAAAGCTCTCAGCTTTAAATACCTAGACTAAGATAACATCCTCGGGGAATTCAGCGCCAGAAACATCATTTAGAATTTTACTGGCATCTAGTGTTTTTTCCAGACTGTCATCTGGAAGTCAAAGACACTCAGCAAACACACACAAACTTAAGATCTTCAACTCTTGTGTGATTCCAGTGCTAACTTGTGGATGCGACAGTTGGAAAGCAACAGTAGCTCTTGATTTTAAAAAAAAAAAAAAGATTTTTTTGATAGTTTTCGTCTTCTTCTTCTTCACGTTCACCAGCTGTACACTCTGGTCGAAAGTTCTGGTTGATCGTCCATTACTAAACTGCATTCCTGCTCCAGAACCTGAGTGTTGCGTGTGCATCAGTTTTACAGATGTCATTCTCTTGAATACAGACTGTTGGTTCCTTGCCTCCCCGGCAGATGCACTCCGACTTCAAAGGAAGCTCCCCAGTTAGTCGACTCTTACGACAGGCTTTGGGTGAGGCAGTGGGTCTATTCTTGTTTTCCCCACAATGATAGTTTAGAGAACAGGTGTCTTAGAAGAATACTGAATCTTTACTGGAGAAATTTCAGATCAGATACGCAAGACAAGAGACGTAGCAAGAAAATGTATTACAATTAAAGAGAAAGCCCTGTCGAAATTACATCGGACATGCACTCAGAATGGATAAGTCAAGACATCCCTATCCAGCACTGATATGGACACCAGCAGAGAAAAGAAAACAAGGGAGGAAAAAGAGAGACTCTGGGTAGAAGCATCATCAGCGAGGGCTCAAACAGAGCCTAACGAACATCCGAGACCTAAATCAGGTGGTAACTTCGTTTAAGAACAATCAAGTTTAAGCACAATCAAGTTTAAGAACAATCAAGTTTAAGCACAATCACGTTTAAGAACAATCAAGTTTAAGCACAATCACGTTTAAGAACAATCAAGTTTAAGCACAGTTACGTTGTAGACATGATCACTTATATGCCAGGTTATGTATAGCATAATTTAGACTAGAGCATGTTTAGTCACAATCACGTTTATGCACAGTCAAGTTTAAGCACAATTAGGTTGCAGACATGATCACTTATATGCCAGGTTATGTATAGCATACTTTTTTAGACTAGAGCATGTTTAGTAACAATCACGTTCGGCATTTCACCAGTAGAATTGATTAGACACAATCACAAGTTCTTTTCAGAAATGCAATTTATCAAGAGAAAAGACAGCGCATAAGGCAGAGCTCATAGCTCTACGTCTGGCGATTCATTGCCATCTGTTTTAGGTCTTAGATGTTTGTTAGGCTTATGGTTGAGCCCTTCCTGAAGAATGTTCTGCGCACAGTCTCTCTTTGTTTACCCCGTTTTCTTTTCCCTTTCCGTGCCCATATGAAGGGTTGATGTTTCAGAATCAGATTTCTAGAAATGCAATGCTGTAAACACATTACAGGCTGTGAAACAGTGAACACATTACAGGCTGTGAAACAGTAAACACATTACAGGCTGTGAAACAGTAAACACATTACAGGCTGTGAAACAGTGAACACATTACAGGCTGTGAAACAGTGAACACATTACAGGCTGTGAAACAGTGAACACATTACAGGCTGTGAAACAGAAAACACTGAATATTACCCTTCACAGGACACATACCTGCATCATTTTTGTGAGGGCTTTCCTGCCCACATCAAAGCGCGCTGTCGCCCAGTGTATGTTTAGACCATCAAAACCTGTCTGCTTCGCAAAAGAAAGAGCGTTCAGGGCAAACATTACATAAGCTGAGTCTTTTTTGTACAGATGTTCGAATCCCTGGTTATTCACTTTGCCAAAACCTCCAACGGATAATATTGTTTTTATTGTGGGGTTGTAGATCTTTGCATCATTGAATTGTCTGTGAAGCAAAGAAAGACAGAGCATGTTTGCTTGTTTCCGACTGTTGGTGCTATCGCCGGGGGGTGTGTGTGTGTGCATATGTGTGTGTGTGCCTGTGTGTGTATGTGTACCTGTGTGCGTGTATGTTCCTGTGTGTGTGTGCCTGTGTGTGTCTGTGTGCCTGTGTCTATGAGTGTGTGTGTGTGTGTGCCTGTGTGGCTGTATGTACCTGTGTGTGTGACAGTGTGTGTGTGCCTGTGTTTGTATGTGTGTGTAACTGTTTGGGTGTATGTACCTGTGTGTGTGTGCTTGCCTGTGTTTGAATGAGTGTGTATGTATGTGTATGTGTGTGTGTGTGTGTGCCTGTGTGCGTGTATGTGCTTCTGTGTATGTGTCTGTGTGCGTGTATGTGCTTCTGTGTGTGCCTGTGTGGGTGTGCATGTTAGTGTGTGTGCCTGTGTGTGTGTAGCTGTGTGTGTGGGCATGTGTGCATGTGCCTGCGTGTGTGTGCTTCTGTGTATGTGTCTGTGTGCGTGTATGTGCTTCTGTGTGTGCCTGTGTGGGTGTGCATGTTAGTGTGTGTGTGTGTGTGTGCCTGTGTGTGTGTGCCTGTGTGTGTGTGTGAGCGCGTCTAATGTGATATGCAATCATGTATGTATTTAGAAGTCGAAAACAGACTGTTTCCCAAGATAAAGGTTACTCGCTCTCTTAACACCTCACTTAAAAAACCATATTCACACATAGTCAATTCAATATTTGAAAGCCCACATTACGAACAAAGGCTCTAGCTCTCAAACTCCACAGAACAAAAACACTTGTCTAAACAAACGTCATCAACTCAGAACCAGAAAGCCTAACCGTACAGTAGTACCTAAATTCCGCAGCCGATGAAGACTTTTCTAAAGGCCCACACAAACAAATTCTAATACTTCTCCGCAATCATACCCATTTCTAGAAGCCATCCAAAAAAAAAAAAAAAAATTACAAACTTCGCTGCACATTTACCCCTTTCTTAATGTACGGGTTCTTTTTCCTTTCTGTACGGGCTACCAAGTAAACGATTATTCTAGGGGTACAACTGTCAACTAACCAACGACTGGCAGAAAAACGCCGTAACGAAGTCAACCCTTGAAAACTGCTACATTCCAGAAACACGTCGTTGGCAGGCAAATACAAGAATTTTATTAAGCAATTCCTCACAGATGTAAATGGTGTCAATGAAAGGCATATAGTACAGTCACTATATTAAACGACGGTTCCTCCAATCCGGAGCAATGAGCCTCAGCTCCCCGCAAACTGCGGCATCAACTACGGATCCATCTAAGACTGGTTTCCAACATCGGCCATCAACACATTTCTTGTGACTGTCCTCTGTACGGTTCCTCCAATCCGGAGCAATGAGCCTCAGCTCCCCGCAAACTGCGGCATCAACTACGGATACATCTAAGACTGGTTTCCAACCTCGGCCATCAATACATTTCTTGCAACCGTCATCTGTCTGGAATAAATTCCTGTCGGCAAGTGACGTCGTGTCTCTCGTCATACCCCATGTTCATTATCGGTTGTCCGTAGTGTGGATCTTCGGATTGCACACAACACTTAACAATAAAAAAAAAAAAAAAAATTACAAATACTTCGCTAAACATATACCCCTTTCTAAACACCCACGAACTAGCAATAAATTTCGCTGTACGTGTACCCCTTAGCGCTGGGACTGATTTCATAAAAATCAAAAATACCTAAAAGAACGTTTATCTCAGCCTAGAGGCGTCAAAGGCGTTGGAGTGCAAATTCATGAGGCAAGGAACAAGCAGTTTGCAAACAAGTAGGTCAGATTTCTGTAACGAATTTGCACTCAAATAATTAAGTTCTAGACTAAAACCAAAGTGCAAAAAAATAGACGTACAACTAGATCTGTCCACCAGAGTTTACAGCCAGCGAGTGGTAAGGAAGAGGCTATAAAGAAGAAATACTTTCCTACAATCAAGAATAATTAAATGTAACCTTGCTGTTCTCACCTGTACAGTCCACTAGGACCTTCTTCGCTGAGGTCTGCCACCATCAAAGTTCTCCCTTCAGCATCAATCCTGGCACAGCAGTAGATGTAATGTGTGCACAATGTGAAGTCGATGTCTTCGACAGAAAATCTGGCCGCGTTGGTGCGGAGTTCCGATGTTCTGTCGAAGAGACACGCCCGCATATACTCTGTGGAGTGCGCTGTTGACAATGAGTTCACAAGAATGTTAAACAAACCAAAGCATTTTTAGGTATCATCATGAATTATGCAAAACAAGCATACAACAACTGACACCAAAATGCACATTATTTTAACAAGAATTGTGTCATCAGTGCCAAACGTGATCATTAACAACAAAAGACACAAGAAAAAATCAAAACAAAAGCAATAAAATATCTATGGCGAATGGCAAATGTCACTAGAAGAAGACCGTCACTTTACAGTTCTAGAGAAATAAAACCATGTTTAACCTGCAACAGTCTCCGATTATATTTGTGATTCTGTTTATTTGCGCCACTTGCATGGCTAAGAATATGTTATTTGCGCCAGCTCATTGGCTTTATGTCATTATCCGAATAGCTCTACCGCTCCTTCATGTCTGTTTTCCAGTGTGTTCCTTCTGTCCTTGTTTTACTGAAGTTTGTCATCATTAATCGTCCCCAGCCCGGTTCAACCTGCTTATTGTCTTGCCATTGTGACTTTTACTGGGTATCCCAGTCTGCTTCCTTCTGTTATGGCCAGGTGTATCTCGCAAGAGACCGACTTGTCTCTACGGAACCTCCTTTCTGACAACCATTTATAGTTTTACTGTGTTAGAACTACAACAAGAGCATAAATGGCGATATCAGTACGGAAGCTGGGACCGAGAGATTGCTAAACCACATGTAGAGACAAAAAAATTAAATGGGTCTGTAAATGGGTCATGACTGCCACCACAGAGAGCCCCACAGAGAGCACCATAGAGAGCCCCATATAGAGCATCACAGAGAGCACCACAGAGAAGACCACAGAGAGCACCACAGAGAGCCCCACAGAGAGCACCATAGAGAGCCCCACAGAGAGCACCATAGAGAGCCCCACAGAGAGCACCATAGAGAGCCCCATAGAGAGCATCACAGAGAGCACCACAGAGAACACCACAGAGAGCACCACAGAGAGCCCCACAGAGAGCACCATAGAGAGCCCCACAGAGAGCATCACAGAGAGCCCCACAGAGAGCACCATAGAGAGCCCCACAGAGAACACCATAGAGAGCCCCACAGAGAGCACCACAGAGAGCACCACAGAGAGCCCCACAGAGAGCACCATAGAGAGCCCCACAGAGAGCATCACAGAGAGCCCCACAGAGAACACCATAGAGAGCACCACAGAGAGCACCATAGAGAGCACCACAGAGAGCCCCACAGAGAACACCATAGAGAGCACCACAGAAAGCACCACAGAGAGCACCACAGAAAGCACCACAGAGAGCACCACAGAGAGCACCACAGAGAACACCACAGAGAACACCACAGAGAACACCACAGAGAACACCACAGAGAGCACCACAGAGAGCACCACAGAGAGCACCACAGAGAGCACCACAGAGAGCACAACAGAGAGCACCACAGAGAACACCACAGAGAACACCACAGAGAACACCACAGAGAACACCACAGAGAGCACCACAGAGAGCACCACAGAGAGCACCACAGAGAACACCACAGAGAACACCACAGAGAACAGAGAACACCATAGAGAGCACCACAGAAAGCACCACAGAGAGCACCACAGAGAGCACCACAGAGAGCACCACAGAGAGCACCACAGAGAACACCACAGAGAACACCACAGAGAGCACCATAGAGAACACCACAGAGAACACCATAGAGAACACCACAGAGAACACCACAGAGAGCACCACAGAGAGCACCACAGAGAGCACAACAGAGAACACCACAGAGAACACCACAAAGAACACCACAGAGAGCACCACAGAGAACACCACAAAGAACACCACAAAGAACACCACAGAGAACACCACAGAGAACACCACAGAGAGCACCACAGAGAGCACCACAGAGAACACCATAGAGAACACCGCAGAGAACACCATAGAGAGCCCCACAGAGAGCACCACAGAGAACACCACAGAGAACACCATAGAGAGCACCACAGAGAACACCACAGAGAACACCACAGAGAACACCACAGAGAACACCACAGAGAACACCACAGAGAACACCATAGAGAGCACCACAGAGAACACCACAGAGAACACCACAGAAAACACCACAGAGAACACCACAGAGAACACCACAGAGAACACCACAGAGAACACCACAGAGAACACCATAGAGAACACCACAGAGAACACCACAGAGAACACCATAGAGAGCAC
The DNA here is from genome assembly GCA_905116865.2 of Candidula unifasciata. Lineage (NCBI taxonomy): Eukaryota > Metazoa > Mollusca > Gastropoda > Stylommatophora > Geomitridae > Candidula > Candidula unifasciata. The sequence continues at coordinate 201,180 of CAJHNH020000299.1, forward strand.
CACAGAGAACACTATAGAGAGCCCCACAGAAAGCACCACAGAGAGCCCCACAGAGAGCACCATAGAAAGCACCACAGAGAGCACCACAGAGAGCACCACAGAGAGCACCACAGAGAGCACCACAGAAAGCACCACAGAGAGCACCACAGAGAGCACCACTGAGAGGCCTGCTACTTAAAAGAATGTTTTAAAGGTGTGCTGTCTTCACAATGGGAATTGGCTGTAGTGCATTTTAGAACCACTTTTGTATGACTATCCACAGCCACATCCATGCGTTAGCTAACCAAGCTGTTAGACAAAAAGAACCTGTTCAACGATTTAAAAAAAAAAACAATCTGCTCTTCTAGTCCCCCTCGTTTGATTGACACTTTCATACATACACCAAATAATAGTAAACACTGTCAACAACCACTAAATATTAAATCAAGTGACTGAAATGTGCGCTCTTCTAACTACAGGAAACTATTGATTGTACAAATCTCAGGGACATATGCGCTACTTCTAAACCACTACTTTTCTTTTAAGGGGCATTTCATATTTGCACAGATAACAATCGAACAGACTACGAGTGTGTGTGTAGGGATTGGTGGTTTTGTTGTTGTTGTCGTTATTGTTCTTGTTCTTGTTGTCGATGATGTCTCCATAATCGAATTGCAGAGACACTAAACTTGCTTTGTATTTGTCTATCATAAGTTACGGGATGTGTATTCCAGACAGACAGACAGACAAACAAGACAGACAGACAGCCAGAAAGGCACAACAGACAGACAGACAGACATACGAATAGATTGACGGACTGACTGACGGACAGACAGACAGCCAGAAAGGCAAACAGCCAGAAAGACAGACGGATGGACGGACAGACAGACAGACAGACAGACAGACAGACAGACAGACAGACAGACAGACAGACAGACAGACAGACAGACAGACAGACAGACAGACAGACAGACAGACAGACAGACAGAACGAGTTTACTCACTGCAATCCAGAAAAATCAAGAAAATTAAAGAAACGAGCTGAGCTACGTGACAGGCCATCAGGTCATCCTAATACTGGGGAAATAAACAACATCACGAGAACATAAGCAACAAGTGAGTCCTACATTTACATTCAGATAACTTTACTCCTTCTGGATATGGACAGATTTGCAGGGGGCTCCAGATGGTTTTATTTCTGACGGCTTTGAGTTATTTGTGACAATAGTACGACCTCTCACTACTATCAAGAAGCAGATACTTAACAGAACTCTTTCTTCATAATGATTATGCCAGATAGCTTTCCAGCTTGCTTTGTTCAAAATAACTTTCTTGCCCTTGTCCACCTTCAGATCTGGTTTCCACGGATGTTTTCAGATGTTCTTCAACGACCGAAGTAAACTCTGGAGATAAGCTGCTCGATGCGCTTGATCAGATCAATACAGTCTGTCACAGGAGATGGACCGTTTTAAAACTAACCACTCCTCTCATACACTTGCTGGACACATGCATCATTTAACTGAATCTTTGTTCGCTGATGGAATTCTTTACCCAAAACATCAAGAAAATGAAGAAATACTTTCAAGACCAAGAATTAAATTCACACACAATAAATGTGCTATCATTTGCAGATGATCAGTGCCAGTGCTTCAATGACGGAAGTAGACTGCAAGAACTCCTGAACAGGCTAAAGGCAACAGGCAGAAGATATAACATGAAAATAAATACTAGGAAAACTTAAGTACTGTAGGTCAGCATAATTCCGTACCCCCTACATATCTGGTTAAATGGTCTTTGTTTGAGGACAGGAGAATGGATCAGGAAATTGAAACAAGATGCAAATAAGCCGTGGCACTTATATACCAACTAGCGACATTATTAAGACATCCAATCATAAGTATGAGTGCCAAGAAACATATTTAAAACAGCATATTCATAATAACACCGTGCTACCAGTGCCAGACTTAGACATTATGATTACCAAAGGCTAACTTACGTAAAATTACCAAGTGTGAAATGAGATGCCTTAGAAAAGCCATAAACTTAGCCATCCAAGATAAAGTTAGAAATGATGTTATCAGACCTACTGTAGGAACAACACCATGCAGCAAATTCATTGAGAAACAGAAGATCAAACTGTTTGGTCATTTAGTAGGAATGGAGCTAACGCAGGAACTACACATGAAAAGATTCACAATTAAATCAAGAGGCCGCTCTAGGAGAACATAGACTGATGACATTAAAGAGGTTCTACATCGATGCAGAAAGACAATAGCCACTGCTGCCCATCATGCAATGCATCGAAACTGTTGCCCCCCACCACATTTAGCGGCAGAAGTGGAAGTGATGATGATGATGATAAATTCTGTATTACATTGTCTTTGACCTCATTATTTATGATGATCAAAACGACAACATAGACAGCAGTCTCTTTCATCGTGTTCAAATTTGCAACAAACGTAAAGAAAAAGCTCTTACATTTAACTCAATCCGCCATTACTATGCTTTCTCTTTAACGTCCTTTTTGTCCCGTCCGCACCATTTCGCACTTTCCAGTGAAGCTTGCCAGTTTGCTCAAAACTACCAAAGAAAAGCAATTAGGGAGGCTTTTTTTTCCCCCTTTTTCTTGTTTTGTTCTTCCTAAATAGATTATCGGTATCTGGAGTGTTGTCTCCAAGAAATGAATCCAGTGAATAGTTTAGTGAATAGTGGGTAAAGAGCTGAACATAACGTCCTGTCTAGTATTACCTTCACTATCTTTTGTCATTAACCCAGCACCAGAACACTGTTTTGAAAAAAAACTAACTTCTGCACTAACTTCAGAGCTGAGGCAACTGCCCTCCTTTCTGCAGTCCAACATCTCATTAATCAAGAACACAGAGGGCACAAAATTGTTATACTTAGTGACTCATTGTCTGTTCTCCAAGCACTATCAAGCAAAAAACAAGACAAACTAATTGCAGATCTAAGGACCAACATTGGCATACTCTCCATGGAAGCAGAACTGATCTTGCAATGGATACCAGCCCCCTGTGGTATTCAAAGAAATGAGAGAGCAGATGAGTTGGCAAAAGCTGGGAGTAATCTTCCACAACCTCATCCACCACACAGCTACAAGGAAACCAAAACAGCGCTAAAGCGGTGTTTCAAGCGGGAGTGGAGAAGGCAGAATGGAGATTACAGACCAGAGAGTGACAGTATAAACAAACTCAACAGGAAAGAACAAACAACAATTTTTAGACTTCGGACAAGACACTGTGGTCTTCGAGCACACCTGTACAGGATAGGCATAAAGGAATCTGCTGCCTGTGACTGAGGAGCAGAAAGGCAGACCACTGAGCACATACTACAGTACTGCCCTAACCTCTCCCAACAAAGACTGTGGATCTGGCCCAGTGGATCCACATTGAAAGAGAAGCTATGGGGGACCGGGTGCGACCTTAAACGCACAATCCTATTTGTGACCCAGACGGGACTCAATGTCTAGCATGACTGATGTCGAACGCAGAAGAAGAAGAAGAATGAAAACACTAAAAACTGGCGAAAAAAAGATGAAAAATGCCCTATTCGTACCTGCTTCGTGCTGTCAATGTCAAACATGGACAGTCCTAAAAAAAAATTTTAACTTAAAACTACAATATTTCAGATTATGTGTATGGGAAATACGGGGACAAGTGTTTGGGGGGGGGGTGGGGCATAAATAGACAGACTCACTAAGAACTATCGTAGGCACTGTACCGGGACAGGATTGAATAGCAGATCCAAAAATATTATAGCTGGGTCATCTGGTCAGAAGTAAGCAAAAGCAGTCAATAGTTAGACCGTTCTACATGAAATCAGCAGGCTACAAGACAAAGAGTCCGACCAAGAAAGACGTGAAAGGGAACACCTAGCCTCGACTTGACATAGGCCTTCGGCCTACGGGCCCGCTTCTGGGGTTCATCAATAACCTCTACATAATAACTGACTAGAGACTGTCCCATGCACCCAAGTCTCCCGACACACAGTCTAATCAAAATCTTGACGAGGCACAACCCGATCTCGTCCTCGCAGTTTACCCACAGCTCACTACCCGACTTACGTCGAACATAGTGGCAAATAAAATTGTGGGCCCTCCACGCCTTGTCTTCATTAAGAACTCATTGCAATATTCCGAGAACGGATACAAGAAGATACTATAGGAAAATCTACAAGATCACTAGGCTATGCTGATGACATTGATATCGTTGAAGAAAATGAACTAGAGACTGTAAAAACACTTTCTTAAAATAATCAGCTTTTAAAATTGGACTAGTTATCAATTAGGATTGACAGAATACCTGAAAATAACTATACAGTTAAAGGATGTAAACTCCGGCCACATACAAGTCGATAATATGAAAAAAAAAAGAGAACGGAAGAATATAAGTACTACGGTGCAAACTTCTACTGCTCCAACATGCTGAGGGAAGAAATACACTCTAGAATACAATCTGGAAATAAAGTGTCTCGCAACACTAAGAACAAAATATATAAAACGTTGATAAGACCAGTCGTTTTAATATAGCTCTGAAACTTGGAGTACAACTAAAAGTAATGAAGCCTTATTTGACTTTTTACGGCGAATCGTTGTCTCAGTCACTTCTAGATGTCTCAGTCACTTCTAGATGTCCCAGTCACTTCTAGATGTCCCAGTCACTTCTAGATGTCCCAGTCACTTCTAGATGTCTCAGTCACTTCTAGATGTCCCAGTCACTTCTAGATGTCCCAGTCACTTCTAGATGTTCCAGTCACTTCTAGATGTCCCAGTAACTTCTAGATGTCCCAGTCACTTCTAGAGTAAAGCTAGTGTGACCAGACTGGTATTTCTGTGTGTGTGTGTTTTTTTTTACAAGAGGAAAGTCTATTTGTTTGTTTGATATTTGAACATCTGTTGATTTTTTTTCTGTCGCATAATGGTGTCCTAGATTTAAGTGGTGCCTAATTTTGTTAGTTACAACAAACACGGGAAATCCGGGGGAAATCAACAGCAGAAGGGACAGTCGACTATTTCAAGGGGTGCAATTGTGTTTGGTCATCTTGTCCTTTTTTTTCAGTGGCATATTTCTATCTGTCAGCTGCTTTGTTTTGACTGTTGATGCACAGATGTTTGGTGTAGAACAACGGTCATATTTTCAGATCGTTTTGTGGCGTAGTTGGTATTACATCTGCCTTACAATCGAAAGGAGTCCCGTTCAATCCCTACATGACTTCTTCTTTCTTGATTTAAGAAAAAAAAATTACTTACTGTAAACTTTCGCCCATGCATTTTTTATTTAAAAAATACAAAATTAAAAGAGTAATCACACAGGTATAAAATAAATAATGACTAAGAATGTGTGTGTGTATCTAACCCTAACCTTTTCAGGTACAAATTTAATTTGACCTGACTTGTTGCCATATCGGAATATTTTTTTGGAAAAAAACATGCACAACTTATGTGGGCTACATTCGCTCTTGTAACAAGCAAATAACAGAACATACCATACGTTTAATTCATTTTTTATTGTGAAATAGTGTTTGGAAAATGTACAAAAAAATGCTGTTTATCTATATTGTGTCAGAGTGTGCTACTTTTTGAAGCAAATACTAGGATGTAGTCAAGGTTGACGCGAGCATGTTTCACAGAAATAAACTGTCTGTCGCCTCTGACTAGGTGTTTTTCTGTCACTACATACTGCACAATCCCTGCTCTTCTTTCCTTCTAATATGGCAATAAAATGTTGGCGCTTGTCAAGTCTTTCTACTGCATGCAGGGTGGATGGGCGCCCTCTTTGACGAATAGACTGAGAAGCTCGCTGTTCTGAAACAAGGAGCTGGAATGTTTCAAGTGCCTTGCCAGGTTGTGTCTCTTTATATAAAATGAAGCTGTTCACAACAGCTACTTCTAACAGCCAGAAAAAAGTGTTTTCCTCCACTTGAGAGATATTCTTGTAAAGGAATAGCTGTTGCAGTAATGAGCAAAACGGTCAACAACGCCCATTTTTTTTTTGGGTAGTTAAAAAGTCAAAGACAGAGTTGCAACACATATCTAGTAGGGAATGGCATGCTTGGATATGGCAGCTGTTTTGTTGTGGCAGAACCATAATATGGCTCAAAAGCATATAAATAACCGGTGCGGCTGTCTGCTAAAGCAAACACTCGCAGACCCCATTTGTGAGGTTTCTGAGGATTGTACATTGTGAATGCTGACCGTCCTTTGAAACTTATTGTGTATTCATCTGCAACAATATTTTGATGCAGAACAAACAAATGTTGATACCTCTCATTTATATCAAGGGCCATGTCTTTCATTTTATTTCCTCTTGTTAGACAGCCGGCTCCAGCACTTGCAGTTTGATTAGGTGGTTGCACATAAAACATCCAGTGAATTTGTTCAAAGATGTGTTGTGAAAATATGTTTCTGAAAAAAAAAGGCATATAATTCATCCATTCAGCTGAAACAAAATCTTGTATCTTTCCTTGTTCCTGCATAGCATTCTCAAAATGTCTCCAGAATATGCTTTTATTTCCACAGTTGTAACATCTAGCCAAGTGCAGTTGCAGAAATACTATGTGAAGTATATTATGAATCGCAGTAATTGCCAATTGGGGTACTTTGGGGACCTAAAAAGGACCAGTTATTCGAGATGGTTAGTTAGTTAGTTAGTTAGTTAGTTAGTTAGTTTAGTTAGTTAGTTAGTAGTAGTTACTTAGTTAGTTAGTTACTTAGTTAGTTTAGTTAGTTAGCTAGTTAGTTAGAAAGCTAACTAGCTAGCTAGTTAGTTGTAGCTAGTTAGTTAATTTAGTTAGTTAGTTAGTTAGTTAGTTAGTTAGTTAGTTAGTTAGTTATTTAGTTAGTTAGTTAGTTTAGTTAGGTTAGTTAGTTAGTCAGTCAGTCAGTTAGTTAGTTAGTTTAGTTAGTCAGTCAGTCAGTCAGTTAGCTAGCTAGCTAGTTAGTTAGTTAGTTAGTTAGTTAGTTAGTTTGTTAGTTAGTTAGTTAGCTAGTTAGTTAGTTAGGTAATAGGTTAGTTAGTTAGTTAGTTAGTTAGTTAGTTAGTTAGTTAGTTAGTTATTTAGTTAGTTAGTTAGCTGGTTAGTTAGCTAGTTAGTTAGTTAGGTAAAAGGTTAGTTAGTTAGTTAGTTAGTTAGTTAGTTAGTTAGTTAGTTAGTTAGTTAGTTAGTTAGTTAGTTAGTTAGTTAGTTAGTTAGTTAGTTAGTTAGTTAGTTAGTTAGTTAGTTAGTTAGTTAGTTAGTTAGGTTATCATAATTGCACTCAGGACATGTCTATAGGTGCTCAGATCCTCCTCTCAGTATGAATCCCAACGTCTGATGGCTTATAGTACCATTTCTATGTTGATTAGTCTTTTGGTGTGTCTGGTGTGCGTCTAGTTTTTTGCTATGCCGATATTATTTCCCAAGTCTGCCATTCTGGCGAGTGATGTGGATTCACTGCCCCCAAAGTCCTCTATCCTTCCCATTTCTCTGAGGGCATTGATAATATCAGCATGATCCATAGGCTGACCGTCGGTAGTGATAGCAGATTCAACCAACCTATCAGCTTCCTTTCCATCGACGTCTGCGTGTCTCGGAACAAAAATAAAGGTGACTCCACGCACAGTGGACTTCTGTTATCTGCGCACTGAACCTGCCTGAACCCTCCAGATCATATTCATTGAATCACTGAGTATACAAACGCGAGTGTAGTTTTGTGTTTCGAGCCAGGCGAACGCTTGCGTTACTGACATCACCTCCATCGTCATGCTGCTGGTTGTCATGGAGAAAGTGCCGTTGGCTTCTTTGACTGTTCTGCCCGCTGAGCGTGCTGTGAATGCCGATGCGCTTCTTTTGTGGCGTATAACGGATCCGTCCATGTAGATCAGTGCATCTAGCGTTGACCTCTGCAATAACAGCAACAGGATTCTTTTCTCTACATAACCTGTTGAGTGTAGCAATACAGGAAAATTTGCTAATTATTGCACGATTCACAGGTATCCACTCTGCACCAGGGGTGATTTGGGGTTGGCTGCATATTTGCCTGATAACATCTTCTGCCCGACCTAGCCAGGATTTTCCCCTCTTCAACATTTCGCCCTCTTCACTAAAAAATGCTTGATGCAGTGGGTGTTTCTTATCAGCACATATTTTGAGGTATACCCGAGCCCTCCAGATCCTAATCCTTTTGTTCAGAGTTATAAAGTCAAGTAGATACCTCATTGCTCCACAGGATGTGTCTCTTGTACATCCCAAAACAATGCGCATGGCTTCATTTTGCACCTTTTCGAGTCGTTAAATTTGGGTAGCACTGACAGTGAGGATGGCCAGAGCGTATTCAATAGGGGAAAGGACCAGATCGTAGAATAGAAGTATTAGTAGTCTTTGCCTGATATTGGAAGCAGCCATAATCCGCATTGCATATAGACCTTTGCGTTATTGTGTGTGAGACTTTAAAAACACCCTGTATGAGTTGTAGTGCTTCAAGGTATGGATGCTAACAATAATTGACACTTCAAGATGACAAAGAAAGTCAGTGGGTTAAAAAAACACACAAGAGAAACCTAAAGACACTCTACACCAGAAATCAAATGTTCAGACAAAGAAGAGTGGAATTTCCCATTACACAGAACTCAATTTGCAGCATGGCATGGAACGAACAAACTTTATTTTTAAAGGGAAACAAACTGGGCACGTAGGCCCGTCTTACATTCGGCCTTTCTAAACACCCATCTTTCACACATCAGTTGTAGTTTATCAACACAGCATGTTATATTCATATAAATATAGCCATTACTTGCAGACGTCTAGGTGTTAAACATAATTATTACAATGAAAAGGTGAAACTGGATACGTTTTCTGATAAATCTGTAGAACTATATGTATATATAAAACTTGCAGTTGTAAAAACAGCATTTCGAAATGTTGGCACTGGTACAAAGCGCAAGTTGACTTGTTTATGCATAAATATTTAAATCTTTTACATAAAATCCGGTCAATTCCTTTTAGTGCCATTTGGTGATGAGTACGCCAACATTTGTCAAGCCTTGTTGTTTTCATGTCAGTGTCAGGATTTTGTTGTCTGATTTTACCAGTGTTTGATCTCTTCACAATAACAATGACGGAAATTTTTCACTTTACTAAATCACGTTACCCGTTAAGGTCAAATTACAAATGTATTACCACGCAGCATTTTATTCCAGTGTTAAAAATGTCAAATATTACTACTATTACCGCTCGTACTACTATTACTGCTATGATTACTACTAATGTTGCTGTTGTGACTACTACTGTATAGCAACTAAACAATCACTAATGCTGCTGCTACTTCAACCCTCTTTGATACAACACTTCTGTAGTTATTACCGCAAAGATGTTGATTTCCCATGGTGCAATATCCTTAAAAAAAACTGTGATTTATTCCCTGCCGATTTCAGACCTGGTATATTTTTTTTTTAAAGGTGGGGGTGGGGGTGCGGGAGGGGGAGGTGGGGTGAACCAGCTTCTTCGGAAAATAGGTGCTACTGTCTGCCCTGTAGCGGCCTGGTTTAGACTCTTTAATCTTGTCTCTCTTGTGTTTCTCTTCCTCCGGTTTATTATTATTTCTAAGATAATTAATAAACAAATACCCTAGAATATGCCCCATAGTAAATAATAATACAAAAACTATATACTGAAAGACCTGGAATTTATTTGATTTCTGTATTACTGGACCAGACTTTGATGTTGTGATCATTTGATTTACTTTAGGGGTTAAAGTGGTAGACATGTCATGCTCGGTCATTTCTCCCAGTGAAGAAAGGGGAGAAGTGGTCAACTGTTCATGCTCGGTTAGTCCTCCCTGTGTAGTTGCTATGTTTGGCTCTGTCCGTCTGCGTGGTGTTGTAGCTGCAACAGGCACTGTTGATGGCCGTGGATCTAGTTTGTTCCTCATAGCAGTCACCAGCGGAAATCTTCCAGCCCTGCATGCCTGCACGTAGACAAATAAATGTAATATATAAAAACAATACATGACACCATGTATTTGACCTCGGGATTTTACAGCTGTACACTTCGTACAAATAGACCGATAACTTCACCAGTAGACTGACCGTGTACTAACAAGAGTTACAGAGAACATGAGAATTATTGATGCACGAGCGAACTCTAATCGCCGAGGTGGCACTGGCCATAAAACAGACAAACATCTTACATTCAAGAAGCCCAGAAACATCTTATTAGGGTAGTAAAAAAAGAATGAGTAACAGAATAGTTAAAATTAGGAAACATCTTTCAATCAACCATCACCTGTAGTAGGCAACATTGAGATTCGCTGTACAAAAAAAGAAGTAAAGGACCCTTTTCCACGCCTTTAGGCATATAGGGCTAGACCTATATTTTTATAGACCAATCAGCACAAGATGGGTGATGCGGTCAGCATCATGCAGGCCGCCTTTACTTCCCGGGACTGCACCCGGTACTCACTCAAGGCTGGGTCGACATGGGAGTCAAGGTCCTTTTTTAAAAATAGTCCGGCTTCTCCAGGGAGCGAACCCACAACCTTACAATCCGCGGCGAGGGTCTAGCCGCTCTCCGAGATGGATTGAGTGATTATGAAACCAGGAGGCGTCGTTCTGCAGAAGAATTGAATGAGAAACGGAAGCTGGGGAACAGATGAAGTGCCCATAAATATCCACCAAGGTGTTGCGAGGAATATTAAAACAAAAAGTAGTTGAATGGAAAAATGAACACTTCTATGAGTAAATAAATGCATAAATGAATTAATTCTTTTATTGACAGAATTAATAAATCAGGAATTGACATCACTGCACTTGGGACATTCCTACACGTGCTTCGTCTCCTTCTTCAGAAACCAGCTTATAGTTGACATGCTAATAGTATTAGTTGCAACCTGATTAAAAACCCGCCTCTGTTCCCCTTTTAACATTGAATATCTTCTGGATCTTCTATTCACCCCCTCCCCACCCACCCGATTGAATTAGTCTTTTATTGTTTGTATTCCCTATCTGTTCCTTTGCACTGTCCACTTGATCCTATAGTCTTCACTACATCTACTTTATCATATTTAGCTAACCGCTCAGATAAGCGGCACCAGTTAATCTATCAGGCTGCTCGTCCCCTAAAATACTTGAATTTCCTAGATAGAAAATGCATAATTTGCTCTTAATTTCCGTCTTTTTTAGTAATCGAGTCTACTCAGATCAGAAGACACCAGTTTCAATTTTCCGAAGCACTTTCTGTGAGTTTGTTACAGGCACAGCATTTCGGGCTCTGCTGTTCTCGAGTCATCGTACAACTGAATGTAGTGACATTACACACACAACTCAATTTTCAGTCACCATCTACTCACCTCTGCAATGAAACTCCACCCACTCTTCTTACCTAACACTACAGACTGAGCTGTGTATATTATGTCACCTGGAAGTGAAATTTTATTGATAAACTTTGGCGCCATAGCACTGTGCAAGTTAAACGAAAGATACTGAACACGGCTATCTCATTGAAATACCAGCTAACTGATTCTGTGTATTGTAAAGTATTGTTTGATTTGTTTGTGTGTGCTGATGAAGACTCCATAGCTGCAACGTTCAGGTTCTGTTTGTATTTGTTATATTGTGAAGCTTGCTAATATACTTTTCGCTCAGTTTTATATCTTTTCTGTGTATCTAGAGAGAATGATACGGCTTGGATTATCTACGAGTGAAAGGCAAGAGGAGTAGTTAACTCTTCATGAATATCAGCTTTAATTCTGGGCCTTAAAGAGGCATGCTATCCGTATGAAAGTGTCGCAGCCAAGAAGTCGAAGAAGGTGGACGTGTTATGTCCGAGTGTGGTTTTCCTCGTGGATGGTTTACACCAGGATCTCACAGTGAAGATCAGCTTTTTTGCTTGGAAGTTAATAGTAATGACTTCAATGTCGGTACTTTCCAGCGGTAGTGTTTGCACACCGTGAGGTGCCCCAGAGCAGCACAGTGTTTTCACTTATTGAACTTATATGGGTAGCTAATCCCAGAAGATCACTGTCACTGTTAAAAAACATGTGGATTGGTAAAAGTGACTAGCAAGCCCCTCAAACACTATTAGTTTTGAAAAGGCTTACGTCATAAGACAATAGCAGCATGTCAGGTCGCATGTGAAATTTTTATTTTCTGTATCCGTCAAAGAGATTACGTTAACCGTAATCAGAAATGAATAAACTTCCAAGCGGATGATGGTGTGTTAATATGACTGCAAGATAACAATACCTGTTTATATGCAAAATGACACACATTTGCCATTGATGTTCTGCCCTTTGAAGATAATTTATAAAATAACAGATTTAGATTGTCTTGTTAATGTCAGAGAACATGATGAAGTATACAATGTAAACATGTTTAAACAATTTAGGTCTAGCCCCAGTAGCTTGAATAAACTATCAGAGAAAGTTGAAGTACAGGACAGTATTCTAGAAGAAGAAGAAATGCAGACAGGATTCTGCCATGGAAAAGATGAATAGGGCGGTGACTTTGGGAATGACGAACAAACGAACGAACGAACAAACAAACTTTATTTTTAAAGGGTTAAGAATTGGGCACGCAGGCCCGTCTAACATTCTGCCCTTCGGGGTATACCTCCATTCTTACATCATTTCATTCACACATCAAGTAATTTTAAAAGTTAGCAGTAGCATCAAAATAATCCGTACAAGCACTGGAATGTGCACATTTTTAACCACAGTATTAGTTGTAACAAATCTAAGGAAAATGGGCGCCATTGTTCACATATGTTTTATCTTCTATGGGGGCATATAATCGGTGCTCAGATAATATTCGAACAGTTTCCGATTGTATGCATATGGACTAGTGGTACTTTTGATTCGCTGTGGTAGATAATTCCACAATTGAGCTGTGGAATTTGACAAACTTGTTTTATAAAGATCTATCAAAGGTTTAGGTAAGTGTAATATGTTTAGGCGCTTACTATGCCTTTCATTATATTTAAACAACGGCCATAAGTAACATGGAGCCTTCTGAGATAATATTTTGTAAGTATATTTCGCCTTATTGAAAAGTAACGTTCACGAAGAGGTAGTAGCCTAAGACCTTTATATGTTTCGGAGCTCATTGTTCTATGATTGTTACTAATTAAGCGAATGGCGCACTTTTGCAGTGATGTGAGCCGCTTGATAACAGAGCTGGAACAGCCATACCATATTGTAGAGCAACAGTCTATATATGTCTGGATGTGAGAATTATAGAATATCTTTCTTGTGTGTTCGTCAAGAAAGTTTTTAATTTTTGCAAGCTGGTAAACCTTTTTATCTGTTTGCTTCACAAGTGCTTGTACGTGTGATTTGAAGGTTAGATTTGCATCAATTACCAACCCCGGTGTCTTGTGCTAGGTTAAATGTTCTACTTGAGTGCCCCAATGTAGAGTCTAAGCGTTCTCTGAGAATTTAAACTGTTTAGTTTTTGTCTGGTCGTTATTAGCATTGATTTGGTTTTATCAATGTTTATTTGCATATGGTTTGCACTGCTCCATTGGACTACATTATTTAATTCTTGTTGTAATGACGACTCTAGTACATTACATGTTTGAGCATTTGCATAGATGGTACAGTCGTCTGCGAATAAATCGCAGGACGACGACAGACATAAAGGACGGTCATTTATGTAGATATTGAATAACAGAGGGCCGAGAATCGAGCCTTGAGGTATCCCAGTATTTAAGTCAGTGGTTTGCGATAGTGATTTATTGTAACAGATTATTTGTTTTCTATTTAACAAAAAGGATTTTATTAACTTTAATAGCCTAGGGTTAAATTCCGTTGTTTCTAATTTTCTTATAAGAATGTCATGGCCTATCATGTCAACAGCTTTCTTAAAGTCTATAAACACCCCGCCACATATTTTCTCATCATTAACATTCTGGTGCCATTTTTTAATCATGTTAGTTAAGGCAGCATGGCAAGAATAGTTTGGTCAAAAACCTGATTGGTTATCCACTATAAGTTTGTTGTGATCTAAGTGCTGAAAAGTTACATTATGAATATGTTTCTCTAGTGGTTTCGATAGTGAAGATAACAGAGAGATTGGTCTATAGTTACCTGGAATACTACTGTCTAAGGAACCAGATTTTAGATGTGGATACACTTTGGCAATCTTAAATGCAGATGGGAAGTAGCTTTTGACAAGACATTGGTTGTAAATGAAGGTCATCGACTCACAAATAACTGGGGCAGCACTACGAAGGATCCTATTGCTGATTCCGTCTAAACCGGATGTATTACGGTTTCTGAGACTGTTGAGATGTATAAAAACTTCCGCAACTGTCATGAGAGGAATGTCAGAAGGAATGTCTTCAGGGCATTTATTTTCACAAAATGCTGATAGCAGTGATAAATCACATGGAAAGTTTGGCATTGTGGCTTTTAACTTTTCTATATCGGCTTCGAAGAAATTACTGAAATCATCCGATGTTATATTAGATGTCAGCAAACGCGTTGAAGTACCTTTGTTTGTCAATATATTAATTGCCTTCCATATATCTTTGCTGTTTCTTGTATCTACTGTTAGGTGTTTTAAAGGGTTCTTTTTTTCCTTACGAATGGTATACTGGACTTTGTTTCGCAGATTCCGGTATGTGAGTATATCCTTATTTTTATGTGCCCTATCTCGATCTCTCATAATTGCAACTACATCCTGTGTTTTCCAAGGGGTTTTAGTTTGATGTTTCACACGGACCTTCTTAACTGGCACATGCTTATCAAATACACTAGAGAAGGTCTTCAGCCAATATTACAGAGCGTAATCTGAATCAGGGAGTTGGTAAACGAGGTCAAGAGGTGAATTGAAAAAGTCTAGTAGGAATGAATCTTGATTACAAATTTTTATAGCTTCTAAATTTAATACTTACATGTTTTTGTTTGACAGTTTTTACGCCTTTTTTATTCCACACACAAATTACGGGTTAATGGTCACTCAATGCTGTAGTGGGTACCTTGCATTCTATAATGTTGTCAGGACATGTTGCATAAATATGGTCTATAAGGGTTGACGACGATTTTGTTATTCTAGTAGCTTGTTTGACTAGTTGTTTGAGATTAAATGACGTAATTATGCACCACGTCTTGTTGGATTTTAGGGCATTTATATTAAAGTCCCCAAGAAGTATAATTTCCCCTACATTATAGCACACTGTATCCATCATATTGGTGAAGTTGTCATACCATATATTATCAGCGCTAGGATTGCGGTAGAGATAACCAACTACGATGGGTTTGTGATTTTGTAGCTCAACTTCTAAAAATATGCATTCTACATCGCTAGACTCCAAGTCTAGTCTGCGTTGGACATTAAGTGAATTGCTGACGTAGACCGCTATACCCGTCTCTTGTTTCTTATGTGGGTCTCTCCTAATAACGCTAAATCCATTGTCATCTATATTATCATCTGTAATGTTGTCATTTAATCTACTCTCACTGAGGCCGAACATCTGAAAATTTTGACTAAGAATAAGGGACAGTTCGGGCAGTTTTCCCAGAAGATGGCAAATATTCAGATGACCTAATCTAAGCCCAATTTTCCTAAGCCAGTGCTCATGTGTGTCAGACATTATAAACTGCAGTGTGGCAATAGAATATAAGCTATGCCAGCACCAGCATATACCAAGTTACACAAAAAAAAATATTATTCAGGCAACACAAGAGTAAAACAAATTTACAACAATAATATAGTATTGAAAGAGGGAAAAAAATAGGGTAAAACAGTTAAAACGGAGAAAGTGCAGGAAAAATGAATTACAATGTTTTAACTCATATTCACCACCACCTTACTTACAGTTTAGCAGATTTAAGCAGTATTATAACTAGCTCGAGTAATATACATAATAAGTGTAGTTTGATAGACAAATGACTGTTTTTAGGTATGACTATCTAACCCACTGCTGATCGAGTGGGCACCTGCAGTGATCTTCATTGTTATTAAATGCTGGCTCGAATGAGTCACCGCATCTTTCTATTCACCAACTGACAAGAACGAGAAAACATGGACGCTGGCAGACGTTCAGAAGTTACACGTACTGTTTATTTTCACTCGCTGATGTTGCAGTCAGTAAATGTTTATACACGACAATCTCACTCATCGATTACTTATTCAGTACTCTAAACAGTCAATCATACCTTTGTAACATCGTAGAATTCACACAACTTAGCGAAACACAGTAGCTCCCTCCATCCAGACGACAGTCATTCAAAGCTGGCCACCGTTTCCGTCAGCCGCTATTTTATGCCAGATAGGCATTGGGAAATCACGCTATTCAGACGTCACCATTCTTCCGAACACATACACCTTCCCTTGGCCTTAACGAGACTGCCTCACAAACCTTTCTTCGGTATTATATAGCCCTCTGATCTGTCATGTTCACGAATATTCTGGTTAATTTCATTCTCACAAATTCCCCACCGTTGAAAGTCGTGTCTGGCCCGTGATAATTCGCATTTCACACGAATCCTGCCAGTCAACCTTCATGGTTCACGTGAACAATCATGTTTCACATAAAACCTGACTTTCAGATGTCTCTCATGAAACTCAAGACATAAATCTCGTGTTATCTCAGTCAGTCAAAACATTCGCCTTACATTTATTACTGACGTCATCTATCGGGCATAACTTAATGGGGAGAAAATGACTCACTACAGCACCAAATTAATAATGAAATAAGCGCTTAAGAACTTGTCCGACTGACATAGGGTAAGCGGTTTTTTGTTTTTGTTTTTTTAGCAAGAGTTGTATCCGGCTGGTCTGCACTGTGATGACATTATAAACGCTTGTCGCAGAATTTCAGGACTGAAGCGCATGAGATGGTACAAATCTCGGTTCTAATTCAAAGGATATTGTCGTTCGTGTACGCTGTTGTTTCTAGTCTCAGTCCCAGCCCATCAGTCCTATTGACGGACTTTTCCCTACTTGGAAGTTGAGGAAAGGAACAATCATAGCTTCAACCCTCCTGTACGCAGGTGGGTGTGTGAGGGTGCGGTTGATTTCCACGTGATGGCGTGGGTACTCCAGGGGTGCTGGAGGATCGAGCGTCTTGTAATTGGGAACTAGTATTCATATTGCTTGGTTTGTATCGTTTGGCCCGATAATCAGGTGAAGCAGAAACAGTTATTGGCACTTCTGTGTTGGGTTCGAGCTGTGTCCTGACTGGATATTTTAAATTCTTGGCCAGGATGCTCGTCCCTAGTGTAGAAGTGTGGATCTGGTATTTATATAGGAGCTTTTTCGGGACGCCAGACTGTGCCGTAAAAAAATGGTGTGTGGTTGATAAAAGTTAAATTATTTTGTTTACAAAAGATCTCTAGCACCTTTTTGTTTGTGTCAGCCAGTCTACGCTGATGGCCAAACATCGGCGTCAGAATAGAAGATAAAACTTTAGTAGATGATGGATATGTACGACACAATGAATCTAGTAGCACCCACAGCTGTTAGTCTGTGATGTATATATTGTTCATTGTGTCATTTATCCCTATGTGAACTGTCACTTTCTTTATGTTAATGTTTGTGTCCAGTCTCTTTATTTTGTCTGTAAGTCTGTCCACCCCTGCACCGGGCAATGGAACAACAGAAACTAAGTCCTTGTCAGATGTAGACATTAGATCCATTTACAGACCTTTTAGCAGTGGGTCGCCAATAATAAGGTGAGTAGAGTCTGGCCGTATTACTTGTGTAAATTGGTAGCCAGAGCGTCTTGCCTGCTGCGTCTGCCATTGTTGACCTCCTGTCTGTACATCTTCATGCACCTCCTCCGATGTGACTTGTAGGCGTGGAGTGCATGATAGTGGTGTTTTAGCCGGTGGTCTACTGTCGACTGACTGCTCTAGCAGCGCATCAAATCGATTGGTTATCTTCACGTCAATTGGATAAGCGCTCTGTGGAGCTTGTTCAACCTGTTCCTGTTGATTCGGTGGTTGTTTGGCTTCCTGTTGCTGACATGAGGAATTTTGTGATGTTTGGAGAACTTCAGTTTGTGTCACCATGTCAACTCCTGGCACAGGCTGCTTACTTTCAAAAATAATTTTTAATGTTTTGTTCTCTTCTCTCAAAAGCTGTATTTCTGCCCTGTGTCGTATTCCCTATGTAGCTGACTGAAGAGAGTATCAATGTGTTGTTAAGCTAGTCGCTAACACTTCAGTGCGATGTTGGCAGTCGCATGTGGGATGCCTGGTAGACGGTGTGTCGGCTAGGTCTGTGGGTGAGTTTAACGGTTTCATGGGTTCAGAGTCTTGACGCTGTTCGATGTCTTGGAAACATTCTAATGGGTACTCAATAGCTAGCAGAACTGATCGACCTGTAGCCACTGAGCCCATGGTTAGACTCGTGTATGTAATGGCCTCTACTATCAGAGGACTGACGGCTGATGTGCTGGTTATCGTTAGAAATGTTGGCTGAGCAGGAGTGACGGTTTCAGTTAAGGTAGGTTTGTTGAGATTCCCAAACATGGATTATAATTTCATTACATTGTCTAAAGCTAAATATTTTACTCAGCTATATCTCGCCAAGAGATATTGGCATATCCCTTTAGCCCGAATATTCTAGAAAATACACCTCATTTCAAACGCAGAGAGGCTTACACCGGTTTGCCTACCTCGCTATTGGTCTTACAAATGCTACTGCTACATTCACAAGGCTAGTTCGTAAGATAGTACAGGGTCGAATCGATGGTATTCACTATCTTGACGACATTGTGCTATTTCACAATGATGTTGAAAAACATATTTGAGGTCTGAAAACACTAATCGAACGAATTAGGTCTTTGATCTGACAGTTGGACCCACAAAAGTAAATGTCGCGTTCAAGAAGGTGACGTTCTCGGTCACGTGGTAGGACACGAAGTCAGAAAACCCGAATGCACCACAGTTGGAAAGATACTTAACATTCCTATACCGAAAACTAAGAAACAAGTCCGAGCGTTTTAGGTTTGTGTGGCTTGTATGCCAAGTTCATCACGCATTATTCCACGCTGTCCCCACTAACCAAAATAAACATACAACAACAAAATGGAATTCCAGCAAAAGTGATCTGGACGTAAGAGTGTGATGACGCGCTCCAGTCTTCTAGATTTGTCCCTGCCGTTTTTTATATCCACAGATGGGTTTGATTTCGCTGTTGCAGAAACAGTGATGAAGATGAGGAAAATGCCGTAAGGCGTAGGTGAAAGAGAGGCGCTTGCATTATGTTGGGGCCTTAGAAAAGTTAACACAGTTAAAAGTGATTGTGTTGTGTCGCTTGCTATACGTTGGGGCCTTAGAAAAGTTAACACAGTTAAAAGTGATTGTGTTGTGTCATTGTGATGTAAATTTTGTAACATTAAGTATGTGATGGTATTGCTTATCGTATCCGTGAATTATTGCTAGTGAATGCATGTTAATAATTTACACATGTTATTTTATGCTAATAAGACAAAAGTCTTTGGTTGATTGAGTCGGAGTTTTTGCGCTTTCATATTGGTTTTGGTCTTAGCTGGCGACAAGAATCCAAATTTCCCCAACTGAGACTGTAGCGAGACCTAAGTCTGAGTTGATCTGAGGGAAGAGGGGACAAAAACCGTCGCGTGCAGGTCGCGAGGTTAAACACGCCAATATCAAAAGGGCGAAAACAAAAACAAAACGACAGAGGTTTTACATGTTGTTGTTAGCAGATCGAGTTTGAAAAGTTGCGGCGATGAGTTCCTGAAAGGCGGACGTGTTACAGTGTAGTTTGACTACTGCTGTGGTAATTGTGCAGGCAAATACTCCACAGTGAACACGATCGAAACCCTTTAGAGATTCGACCCTCCAGCCCCCTCCTCTTCGTCCGAAAGTGAACGCAAAAATTTAAAGGTCTATCGAAGGTCATCACGCACTGAAGTTGTACATCGAGCTGACAAATATCGCCGCCTAAATAGACTTACCCCCCCCCCCCGCCCCCCTAAAAAAAACGGTCCCCGAGTACAATGAGAGACAGACGAAGGCAAGCACAAGCCAGCAGGTATATGTTAGAAATGTCACGTAGCACAAATTAGTTTGTAACACGTTGGTAAGTAGTTGTGTGAAGATAATGGCGGATATAAGTGGAATATACTAAAAACTTTCCTTTATAGTTACCCAATGAGATGACTGGAATCAGATCATGTGACATTCTCGGGCCCTGAAGATACTAGCAAACGGACGGCCGAAAGAGAAATCAGCTTAAGTTTTTCAGAGACAGTGGACGCTAAGGGCTGACCCGGTCCGGTCAAACGGGAAGCTAGAGACGACTCTGTGATAGTAGTATGGTCAAGGAAACTCGGCTTCTGAGCGGAAAGCCAGACGTCTACAGAGGACGAAGGAAGGATGACCGACCTCTAATGCAGTACCCTACGACATGCTTGGAGAGAGAGAGAGAGAGAGAGAGCGAAAGACGGACGAATGTTTCCCATGGTTCCTATTGCTTTATCTGTGAAGGGGCCTTTACGCATTTAATCATGCATCAAGTATGAAATGCGCTGGTGTGTGAAGTGTCGGATTAAGTGGGATTATACATTATGTGACGTAACAGAAGAAAAGATAGAAAAAGTATGTACATTCATGATGTTTTCGTGGCGTCCTTACAGTGATGTGTCTTCAGCCTCAAACAAACCAGTCAATAGATATATCTTCTTTTAAATCATTTCCTTTATGTTAATATAATGATGAAGCAGTGAATGGATGATCGCTACAGAGTTGTACAGCAAGAAAGGGAAAGGCGTTTCGGTACTGTATGCTTTTCATGGTCTTAGACGTGGTCGAATAACAACGAAACTAAGCGACTATCCAGGCAGGACACTGCCACTGGTGTGGTCCGTCACGATGGATTCCAGAGGAGGATTTTATCCCTGGATGTCACCATGGGTACCAGCTTCAAAGCTAGGTGTTAAAGAGGCATGTCGAAGAAGTTGGGTGTGTTATGTCCGATTGTGGTTCATTCCTAGTGGAGGAATTACCTCAGGTTCACGACGTTTTGAGGCTGGGAAGTTATTGGTGATGACTACAATGTCGGCATTCTTACGGACTGCTTGCTTGCTGGAAACTTTGCAAGTGACAACTTTTGTTCGGGGTATTCAGTTGTTTGGTGGACACTTGAAATGGTTGTCAAATTGCTGTTTCCCAAGGTCAAGGCGATGACAGCTAGAGACAATGTGAAGAAACAGTAACTACGATTAGATGTGGCATCGAATCTTCATCGAGAGTGAGTGTGAGGACGTTAGGAGTGATTTGCTATCTAACAATGACAGTGAGTTCCTTTGCATTTATTCATGTTTGTTGGCAATGTCAGCGCTGAACTCACACTACACCATTGGTACACTCACTCGCTGGTGTTGTTCAGTCGGAAGATTAACACATTTCAAATGGATTGTCGCTGTTGCTGTTGTACAGTTGTCTACAGAGTTTCAGATTGTTCTTGTTGGACCTTGTCCACTGTTCAATGCGACAATTATGACTTACTGTTTTTTAAAAAACTTGGCTTGGTAGAATGAACTTATTTATGCTCAGGTTGTGTCAACTCGTTGCCTACAATAACAATAACAAATACACCTCTACGAAAGCATTCTTCCCCCTCCCCCCCTCCCCCCCCCCCCCCCTCCCCACTCCCACATGTCATAACCAACTTCTCCAAACATTTTCACATACTTACTCTTCCGGAAAAGTCGTCCTCGTCCAGGTTGGCCAACTGGATGCCACCCACATCATAAAATCTGACAAATTCTATCTGTAATTTAAAAAAAAAAATTCTAGGTAAAGTAGAGGTCAATTTTCCACACCTTTTAGGCGTATAGTGCAATGCAGCAGCCATCTCAGCTATCTAACGGTATATCTTTTTTCTTTACCCCACAACCTGTTTCTGCATGCGTGTCCTAGTTTCACAACAATTTCCAGCAGGCGGTTTATTGTTTCTTTATCCTGTATCTCAAACTAGTTCATTCAGTATGTCTGCCATAATTCTCTTAATCACCGCAGACAGGACCGGCCTGTCGGCTCTTTCGTTTCCTGTCACCCCAACGTGTCCTGGTGTGTACAGACAAGAGAGTCTCTTGAAGCGGGACTCCTGGATGCTGTTAACCCTTTCTAGTCTGAGTATGCCAGTTTGAATCTTCTTATGCAGGATCATTAAGTCTGTCTATCTGGTTATCTCAGTTGCAGCTTCATAGAAAAAAGAGTTACCACATAATTGCTCCACTCCCATGCCATCGAGAAGCACACAGAATATCCTTTACTGTCCTTTGAAAACAAATTGACACAGCCTGCAGTCTCAGCATAGCCACTATCATGCACACTCTTTAAAAGCATTAGGCAGCTATCAGAAGTGTTAACACAAACAGTCTGACATAAGAAATTTGGTTCATCATCGTCAGAAGCAGCTGGTACAAACAGATCAGCAGCTGCTGAAGCAATCAATTTTAAACACACAAGGCACTACCACTTCCGTGGTAACAGATCACAAGCCATTTCCTGAATCAACAGTTCACAACACCACACTGGTTACAGTCGAAAAATCATTCCAAATAAAAACATCAGAACACGGTGTTGCGTCATGCCGCTGGGCAACAAAACTATATCATTTCAGTCTACAACGGTCACCGTCTGTCAGAAGCACACACATTGCAACGACTAAAAAAAAAAAAAAAAGTCGTCCATTTTGACTACTTAGTCACTATCAGTGCATGCCTTGCTTTCTGTCAGACAAAAAACATAGGTGCGTTAGTGAGAATGCTGCTGTTTGACAGCTGGTGTTTGAAAACTGGGGTTTGACAAATGGAGGTTTGACAAATGGGAGTTTTACAACTGGGGTCGTACAACTGGGCGTTTGACAACTGGGTTTTGACAACAGGGAGTTTGACAAATGTGGGTTTGACAACTGGGAGTTGGACAACTGGGAGTTTGGACAACTGGTTTTTGTCAAATGGGGTTTGACAAATGGGAGTTTGACAACTGGGAGTTTGACAACTGGGGGAAGAACAATAAAAAGTCAGACCAACAAAGATCGTGTGGACAAAAAAGAGACCTACCCTTTCTAATAAGCTGACTGCGTCTAGGAATCCTACCCACTCATCTCCTCTGACCAGATATGCGTTCTTCACAACACTGTCATAATAAAGCTGGGATGTGCCCATCATTTCGCAAATCTGTCAGTGGTAATATTCATCTGATTTTATGACATATACAATAATACAGAATAAACAATATTAAACTTAAACGGGAAGTAACCGTAATACAAAAGTTTGAGATAAGTTACAAACTTTAGACGTATCAGTAGGGAAGTTATCAGGCGTTTACCGCGCGCTATAATGAGTTAGTTTTAGGAGTGCATTTTTTAAAACTAAATCCATCCTGATCGTCACTGGTGCTAGGAAGATCTTGTTTTGTGTGACGCTCATGGCAGACGGCTAGCCCTTATGTAGAGACCGAGTCATATGGGATAAAACCTTGTGAACTGAAGTCAGTCCTATGGACTTTAATACTAAAGTATTTGACAATAAGACTAACAGCGCATTTGCATTTACAAAACAACTGATTACTATTTCTACTACTACTGCTGCTGCTGCTGCTGCTAGTACTACTTCTACCTCTACTACTACTTCTGCTTTAACTACTTCATGTAATTATAACATTTACAATTACAACTACAACATTACAACACTTAGTACTATTACAAATACTGCTACTACCACTGCTACAAATACTGCTACTACCACTGCTACTGCTACAAATACTGCTACTACCACTGCTACTGCTACAAATACAACACAAGTTATTGCCACTCCTTGTCTACGTGTAGTAGTAGTAGCAGCAGCAAAAGTAGTATTGGCTGTAGTAGTAGTAGTAGTAGTAGTAGTAGTAGTAGTAGTAGTAGTAGTAGAATTAGTGTTAATGTTATTATTGACTGACTGAAATTCTACCCCACCAGGACATCACACAAGCAATAAACATCCGATGACACAAAGTGCCACCATGTGGATGAGGATCACCGTGGAGAGGTCCCAGAAACCGCGTTCAGACAATTGGTCATATTTATGGGCTGCCTATATTGCGGCCCCTGACAAAAGCCAGGGTAGGGCTTCAAATAACAAAAAATTTCGTCCTAATAAGAACGTAGTAATAATTATGTTGTAATGTTATTATTGATTTCATGTTCCTTATATACCCCTGAGGCCTGTATGTATTCTACTCAGTATTAACGTTAGGTAGACTGGTCTTTGAATATAACATGCTATACAGATAAAGTGACGGTCAAAGTGTGATTTTTTGGAAAAGTCAAATGTAAACTTAGTCGCTTCTCTTCTACATTTAGGTGTAGAGGTTTGCCAGAGAGATCGCCAAACTTTTTTATATCAAAAGTTTTTTTTTTTTTTGGGGGGGGGGGGGGGGGGGGGGGGGCGCGGGAGGAATTTGGTGCATTCTATTGCTCTGTCCGTTAGGTACTGTCGGATGTTGTCTTTCCAGCAGACCCTGTGTCGTCCTGGAGGTCTGGTTCCCTTGGTTCTTGGCTCCCAACGCCTGCAATGGTGGCCGAATATTCCTCCAAAACTTCGCAACTGATTGATCAACTCAAGTTTGTAAGGCTTAGATTTCAAGCAGGACGTATTGTCTGATTGTGAACATTGTGCCTTCCTGTCACTTACCTCAGGCAAAGCGAGACGATTTGTTAGATTATATTTATTGCCTCGCAGGACTTCTGGTGTGCCTAATGAATAGGGAGTATACTCCGATGCAGACCGCAATCTGACGTAATGACCCAAGACCGTTAGGCTCATGACTAATTTTTCATACGGCATACCGTGGTGGTACCATGCTTTGATACTTTCATTCTATGGATCAATGGAAAGAACATTGCTGTTTAACCTTTCGACAGTCAGTTTTCAATAAATGTTCATTCATTATCCAGTATTTTGATTGTCAAATGCATACATCAACAGGCCAGTGGTAGCGAGGGAAAGGGGTCTATCTTTGTGCAACATTGTAAGAACTGAAAATTTCATGAGAGACTGTGGATCTCTGATGTGACAGAAGGAGAGGAAAAAATGTGGGGGGGGGGGGGAGCGTGGTGGCAGGGGGGAGCAATAATATACCAGCTAGGAGAAGGAGGATACATATAAAAAAAAGGAATGAGAAGAAGAAGAAGAAGAGGAAGAAGAAGAAGAAGAAGAAGAAGAAGAAGAAGAAGAAGAAGAAGAAGAAGAAGAAGAAGAAGAAGAAGAAGAAGAAGAAGAAGAAGAAGAGAAGAAGAAGAAGAAGAAGAAGAAGAAGAAAGAAGAAGAAGAAGAAGAAGAAGAAGAAGAAGAAGAAGAAGAAGAAGAAGAAGAAGAAGAAGAAGAAGAAGAAGAAGAAGAAGAAGAAGAAGAAGAAGAAGAAGAAGAAGAAGAAGAAGAAGAAGAAAAAAGAAGAAGAAGAAGAAGAAGAAGAAGAAGAAGAAGACATAATTGTGTCAGTGTTGGAACTTTATAACCATATGTGGTTGTAAGCACATCCCTATATTCTACACGAGATTTCACTGACACATTTTAATAGATGAAGAATTGAAGCCTGCTCGTAACAAGTAAATACCTCGCATTCAAAACAAACACAAACACCAAAAAAAAAAAAAAAGAAAAAAAAAAAAACTGCTGTTCGAGCACATATTTTCAACCAAGTTATCCAGTCATATAATTTCACAAGGAAATCTATTACTTATTTTAAACTCCTATGCCGAGTAGCTAGTTAATTGTGCAACGACCTGACCAAGTTCGAAATTGCAGACGATCTACAGCGAAAAAAAAAAAGGATTTCCCTAAGTGTCATTAGGTAATTACAGATCTAATAGTTTTCAATAATCACAGTTAGACAGGAAACATTTTCGTTATCAGTAAACAAAGACTGGAAAGTACATTTAAGGTAATGTTTCAATATAGTGGACTGAGAAATTTAGGAGACCTTTGGCCAGATGGGCGTGGCTGTATCGAACTTGCATTCGTTAGAAACATAGTGCTACAAAGACAGAGAAGAAAAACAAGAAAATATAGACGGGATAAAGAATAACATACAGGCCTAGCAAGCCGGCAATGGATTTATTATCGTTGCAGAAAACACAATGAGATATAAACGGACTGATCAAACGGTATCTGACCATGGCAATGTTAAGGGACTACGAGACAGAAAAGCGAAATACAAGATTGCAACACTTAACAGCGCTGGCATGGGAAATAAAACAGAAGAGATAAGATTATTGAAATGGTGGAAAAAAGGAAAATCAAGTTAATGGGGCTAGCTGACATAAGACGCAAGGGAAATAGTAACAAGAAAATACACAGAGGATACTTACTAACATTTGCAGGAGGAGGAACATCGAAGAATGGAGTGGGTTTCCTGGTGCATCTGGACATATCTAACTACATATTAGACATACATTATCACAGATAGAATTATTACTTTGAAAATTAAAAGAGGAGAGCAAGCCGAAACATATACACAGATATATGCACAATGCAATGATAATTATACAGAAGAGCAAAAAGGTGAATTCTTTGACGATCTGTCTGATGAGATAAAGAAAGTTGAAGGAAGCAGCATACTATATGTAATGGGTGACTTCAACGGGAGGGTAGGAAATAACAGAAGAGAATACGAACAGTTTTTTGGTCCACATACAGCTAAGAGCAGTGCTAGAAATGGAAATGGTCAAAGAATATTGGATCTATGCAGCCAGCACAATCTTTTTATTACGAACACATTCTTTGACCATAGAAATTCACAACTTTACACTTGGTACAAATGGAATGATGTCTCCATCAAGAGCCAGATTGACATTATACTTACCAGAGCTCAAGGAAGAAGGTGAATTCTTGATTCAAGAGCAATCCCTAATGGTCTATGTGACACTGACTATAAAATAGTTGTGTTAACAGCAAAACATCTTACATTAAAGAAACACAGAAAGAAATTAACCAAAAAAAAAAAAAACAAGGATCTCATCAAGATAGCAATCTGAAACAGGAAGGAGTAAAAGAACAGTTACAACAGAAAGTAGAGACAGCATTCAAACATCTTCCACTTGTAGTTGGCAATATTGAGGAAGAATGGAGTAAATATAAAATCACTATGCTTAGTATTGCAGAAAAATTATGTGAAAAACGGAAGAGTGGAAACAGACGGAGAAATAACAAATATTCACCTTGGTGGTGCGAAGAAGTAAAATAAGCAATTAAAAAGAAAAAGGACTTATATAAACAGTGGATAAAATCAAAGAAAGAAGAAGATTATATAAACTATAGACTTCAAAGGAGAGAAATCAACGGGAGTGTCAAGAAAGCAAAACAAGCATCCTGGAAACGTTTCGGTGAGTCATTAGCAGAAAATGAGAAAACAGCCAGCAGAAAACTTTTCAAAGTAGTTAAAAATATGCGGAAAAGAGATAAGAGCTGCAACCCTACTGAAATAATTAATGATAAGACAGGAAGGCCATTGATAGATCCACCCGAGATAGCAGAAAGACGGAGGGAATACTTCAATGAGCTCTTTAATCCTCTAGAAGATCATCAGGAAAGAACAACTGAAGAGCACAGAGCAACAGTGTTAGAACCACACATACTAATGGATGAAAAAGAAAAAGTCATTAAGCAGTCTACCAAATATAAAGCACCAGGAGCTGTAAGATTACCAACATAAATTATTCAAGCAGCAGGTGAAAGCAGCATCAGATAGCTTCACAGAATATTTAATGCAGCATGGGTACAACAAACTGCTCCTATTGATTGGCAACATGCAATAGTTATACCATTGTGGAAGAACAAAGGAAGCAAACGAGATTGCGGTAAATATACCGAGACATCTCTCTTTTAAGCCATGTTGGCAAAATGTATGCCAAGATAATAGAAACAAGGCTGAGACCAGTGATAGAACCACAGCTGGCAGAAGAACAGATGGGATTTAGGAGAAATAGAAGCTGCACAGATGCAATCTTCACACTTAAACAGTTAATAGAAGAGAACATTGAATACAATAGGAACTTATTTGCGGCATTCGTAGACCAGGAGAAGGCATTTGACAGAGTCGACAGACAATTATTATGGAAAGTTATGGCAAGATATGGAGTAAGCGAACACCTCATCGAAGTGTGCAAAAGTTTATACTGGGATTGTAGAAGTGTAGTTAGAATAAATCAGGGAACATCTCATCCATTCACAGTGACATCTGGAGTAAGACAGGGGTGTGTCTTATCGCCACTGCTGTTTATCACTTACATCGACAGTATATGCAAGAATGACAAGCCCATGAATGAAAATGTTAGTAAGATCAACGAGTTACTCTTTGCAGATGACCAGGCCTTGATAGCAGATACAGCCATGAAATTGCAACATCATCTGACATCCATAAATGAAGAATGTAAAACAAATAATATGAGAAGTAATGTCAATAGGAAAAAAGAAGACAGATCTAAACGTAGCAATAGAATTCAAAGGCATTAAACAGGCATCTGAGTTTAAATATCTGGGAACTACATTTGCCGAAGATGGAAAATTGGATAAAGAAATTAACATTAGATGCAGTAAAGCAAACCAAGTATTGGGACAGCTAGCCCCCTCTTACAGCATAAGACAATCCCAATAAGCACAAAGAGACATCTTATTCAAAGCATATTTATTTCAACTCTGTGCTACCAGTGCCAGACATGGGCACTCACAACAAACCATAAAAGAAAATTAGTAACCAAGGAAATGAGATGTCTGAGAAGGTCTGTAGGAGTGACCATAAGAGATAAGATCAGGAATGAGATCATAAGAGAAAAAGTCGGCACAGAACCAATTCTGGATTACATACGAAGACAGCAAGTGAAATGGTTTTTCCACTTAGAGAGAATGCCTTGTGACACCATACCATACAAAGCATACATGGAAAGATAAGAAGGACATAGAGCACGAGGTAGACCAAGAACAAGTTGGAAGGATAACATCAGAGAAACTCTACAACATCACGATGTGCCTATGGTCTAGGCGGCCAGAACAGCTAGAAACATAATCTTATATCTCCCTCGAAAACCACAGTGGTAAAAGAGGAAGTGAAGAAGAAGAAGAAGAAGAAGAAGAAGAAGAAATAAAATGTGCTTGAAAATAAAATGCACTTTAGAGAATTATGTGTGCCTGTAAAAAAAATCAGTTATATAGGGATACTATGTGGCTGAAAAAGAAATACATGATAGCTGGTAATATGTGAGGGGAAATAACTATGGTGTGGGAATATATGTGTAGTAAAAGATCCGTGATATGGAAATAATGTTTGCCAGAAAAGACCAGTATTTTGGAATAATATGTGCTGGAAAATACATCAATGATATGGGAATAATATGTTCAAGAAAAAGTCACTGATATGAGAAAAATATGTTCCTGTAAAGATCGTGATATTGGAACAATATGTGCCGAGAAAAAAAAAGTTTATTGCATTGTTTTTCTGAACCGGCTTAGTCAGTTTTCCTATCATTTGTGTCTAACCCCAGAGCTCTGTTTAGAATCAATTATTATGTCGAAGTGACTGAGACATATATAAAGTTTTTCTTAGAAGTTAAAGATGTTCATAAGTAACCGGAAGGATGAAGAAAGGATAGAGACTAGAGGAATGTGAAGTGAACATGAAGATCTAAACGAGTGTGTAATGCTCATTTCAACAACAACAACAAAAAAAAAAAGAAGAAAAGATTTAACCACAATATAAAAAAAAATTGCAACCTAATAGCTCCTAAAATTAAATGGAGAAATGACTCCAAATCGATTTTCAATGGGCGCAGTTTCAAGAAGATTACATGTATTTCTTGCAGCGTTGAGAATGTGTGACAATTCCATGTGCAGTTTCAATAAATCGCTTAGACAGTTCTAGGCATGGTACGTGATACGTTGTGCATTGCAATCAAGCACTGCGCTCACTCTCGTTGTCTGTCAGTCGGGCTTTCTGTCAGTCTGGTTGACTGTCACTCTGATTGTCTTTCACCCTGGTTGTCTGTCAGCCTGGTTGTCTGTCAGTCTGGTTGACTGTCACTCTGATAGTCTGTCAGTCTGGTTGTCTGTCAGTCTGGATGTCTGTCAGTCTGGTTGTCTCTCAGTCAGATTGTCTGTCAGTCTGGTTGTCTTTCAGTCTGGCTGTTACGTCAACAATAATTGTCACTAGAGTGAGCACGAAAATCAACTTGCAAATTTCCTAAACGATTTATGTGTAATTTCATTATTTTGACTGTAATTGTAGGTTCTTAATTTGTAATATTGTTCCATTTCTAAAGAAAGGACAAAATGCACCGACAATGTACCTTATGCCTCTGCATAAGAGGCAAGGAATCAACAGTCTGGGGGGACAGAGCTCGGAAAATGTATGTGCACGCAGAGCAACTCAAGTTCTAAAACTAGACTAAAGTCCACACATGGACGAACGACCAAAACCTTCTACCATAGTCTACATCCGGTGAACGCATAGCAACTCAACTTCTAAAACTAGACTAAAGTCCACACATGGACGAACGACCAAAACCTTCTACCATAGTCTACATCCGGTGAACGCAAAGAGAAACAAGAATATGCTGGGCAGTTGGACATCATGGCCAGGAAGTTTATCTGAGTCAGAAGTGGTTGCAAGCACAGGGGACAGAAGGTTGTGGATAGACAGGACTGCCATTGCCACATTGCATGGACTAAAAGATTATCTGAGTCAGAAGCGGTTACAAGCACAGGGGACAGAAGGTTGTGGATAGACAGGACTGCCATTGCCACATTGCATGGACCAAAAGATTATCTGAGTCAGAAGTGGTTGCAAGCACAGGGGACAGAAGGTTGTGGATAGACAGGACTGCCATTGCCACATTGCATGGACCAAAAGATTATCTGAGTCAGAAGTGGTTGCAAGCACAGGGGACAGAAGGTTGTGGATAGACAGGACTGCCATTGCCACATTGCATGGACTAAAAGAAAGAGACATTGAAATAATACAGGTGCTTACTATACTGCTTGAAGACAATTGGCTATCTGCTCCGTGAAACAGTGGACCGAGGAAGCTGGCCGTGTTTTGGGTCGCTAACACTTCGGTGGACACAAACACGTAATCGACGTATCTGGAAAAGAAAGGGTACGTGTAATGTATACCCAAAATTATTATGTATTGGGAGAAAAATTGGTACAATATTTATGACGTACCCCAAACACGAAAATTCATGGGAATTCAACAGCTGACCTGACAGTCCATTATTTCAAGGGGTGCAAGTGTGCTGCTGTTGTTGAGTGTTCATCTAGTGTCTTATGGTGTGACATATTTATGTCTGTTTGGCTGCTTGTTGATGCACAATTGGCCGGTCTACAATATTAGTCATGTTTTTAGAACATGTCAACATGTGAGTGTAAAGCGTAGTTGGTATCACATCTGCCTTATGAATGAAAGATGTAAATTGTGTGTGTGTGTGTGTGTCTGTGTGGGCGCGTGCGTGTGTGTGTGTGTGTGAGTGTGTGTGTGTGTATGTGTGTGTATATGTGTGTGTGTGTGTTGTCACAACGTGTGTTTTTGTTTTCACAACGGTTTTTTTTTTTTTTCACTACATGCAAAATGTGCACTTTGGCTATGTGAACTCTATGTGCTTCTTCTTCTTCTTCTTCACTTCCTCTTTTACCGCTGTGGGTGTCCAGGGAGATATAAGGTTCTGTTTCTAGCTCTTCTGGCTGCCTCGAACATAGGCACATCGTGCTGTTGTAGAGTTTCTCTGATGTTTTCCTCCCATCTTGTTTTTGGTCTACCCCGTGCTCTTCGTCCTTCTTCTCTTCCCATGTATGCTTTGTATGGTATGGTGTCACAAGGCATTCTCTCTAAGTGGGCTTTTACTTGCTGTCTTTGTATGTAATCCAGAATTGGTTCTGTGCCGACTTGCAATCTCATTTCTGATCTTATCTCTTATGGTCACTCCTACATTCTCAGACATCTCATTTCCGTGGTTACTAATTTTCTTTTATGGTTTGTTGTGAGTGACCATGTCTGGCACTGGTAGCACAATAGTTGGAATAAATATGCTTTGAATAAGATGTCTCTTTGTGCTGACTGGGATTGTCTTATGCTGTAAGAGGGGGGCTAGCTGTCCCAATACTTGGTTTGCTTTACTGCATCTAATGTCTATTTCTTTATCCAATTTCCCATCTTCGGTAAATGTAGTTCCCAGATATTTAAACTCAGATGCCTGTTTAATGCCTTTGTATTCTATTGTTATGTTTAGATCTGTCTTCTTTTTTCCTATTGACATTACTTTTGCTGTCTTTTCAGTGTTTTTCCAAAATTATTTGTTTTACATTCTTCATTCATGGATGTTATGTTGTTGCAATTTCATGGCTGTATCTGCTAAGCAAGGCCTGGTCATCTGCAAAGAGTAATTCGTTGATCTTACTAAGATCTTCATTCATAGGCTTGGCATTCTTGCATATACTGTCGATGTAGGTGATAAACAGCAGTGGTGATAAGACACATCCCTGTCTTACTCCAGATGTCACTGTGAAAGGATGAGATGTTGCCCTGATTTATTCTAACTACACTTCTACAATCCCTGTATAAACTTTTGCACACTTCGATGAGGTGTTCTCGCTTACTCCATATCTTGACATTATTTTCCATAATAATTGTCTGTCGACTCTGTCAAATGCCTTCTACTGGTCTACGAATGCCACAAATAAGTTCTTATTGTATTCAATGTTCTTTTCTATTAACTGTTTAAGTGTGAAGATTGCATCTGTGCAGCTTAATATTTCTCCTAAATCCCATCTGTTCTTCTGCCAGCTGTGGTTCTATCAAATGGTCTCAGTCTTGTTTCTATTATCTTGGCATACATTTTGCCAACATGGCTTAAAAGAGAGATGCCTCGATATTGACCGCATTCTCGTTTGACCTTTGTTCTTCCACAATGGTATAACTATTGCGGTTGCCAATCAATAGGGGCCGTTTGTTGTACCCATGCTGCATTGAAAGATTCTGTGAAGCCATCTATGCTGTGCTTGAATTATTTTCTGTTGGTAATCTATCAGCTCCTGGTGCTTTATATTTGGGAGACTGTTTAATGACTTTTTCTATTTCATCCATTAGTATGTGTGGTTCTAACACTGTTGCTCTGTGCTCTTCAGTTGTTCTTTCCTGATGATCTCCTAGAGGATTAAAGTCATTGAAAGTATTCCCTCCATCTTTCTGAATCTCGGGACTGCCAATGGCCTTCCTGTCTTATCATTAATTATTTCAGTGGGGTTGTAGCTCTCATCTCTTTTCCGCATATTTTTAACCACTTTGAAAATTTTCTGCTGGCTGTTTTCTCATTTTCTGCTAGTGATCTCACCGAAACGTTCCCACAGGATGCAGAAGTTTTGCTTAGACAGGACTCCTATTGGTTTCTCTCCTTTGCAGTCTAAGTTTATATAATCTTCTTCTTTCTTTGATTTTATCCACTTGTTTATATAAGTCTTTTTTCTTTTTTAGTTGCTTCTTTTACTTCTTCGCACCACCAAGGTGAATATTTGTTATTTTAGGGTCTGTTTCCACTCTTCCGTTTTCCCACATAATTCTTCTGCAATACTAAGCATAGTGTTTTTATATATACTCCATTCTTCCTCAATATTGCCAACTACATGTGGAAGTTGTTTGAATGCTGTCTCTACTTTCTGTTGTAACTGTTCTTTTACTCCTTCCTGTTTCAGATTTGCTATCTTGATGAGAGCTTTTTGTTTAATTTCTTTCTGTGTTTCTTTAATGTAAGTGTGCTGCTGTGTGCTGCTTGCTGTTAACACAACTATTTTATGGTCAGTGTGTGAGACATTAGGGATTGCTCTTGAATGAATTCTCCTTCTTCCTTGAGATCTGGTAAGTATAAAGTCAATCTGGCTCTTGATGGAGATATCAACATTTGACCAAGTGTGTAGTTGTGTAATTCTATGGTCAAATAATGTGTTCGTAAATAAAAAGATTGTGCGGCTGCATCCCTCCAATATTCTTTTTTATTTCATTTCTAGCACTGTTTTAGCTGCATGTGGACCTAAAAATTGTTCGTATTCTCTGTGTTTTTTTTTTACCCTCCCGTTGAAGTCACCCATTACATATAGTATGCTGCTTCCCTCAACTTTCTTTATCTCATCAGACAGATCGTCAAAGAATTCATCTTTCTGCTCTTCTGTATTGCTCTATGTGCAATCGCAGGAAATGCCAATTGTGGTACTGTGAGGGGCCCTAAAAATGGCCAATCATTCTACATGTATACTGCTGGGTTCATGCACGAATTGACAATCACATAAATTTTACACGTTAGTAGATCTGGACAGAGTTCTAACTGCGGTGGCAGAAGAGTCGACGGACTAGTAGTCTTGAGGCTACCAGAATCTAGCTATATCTGCCAATATGGTTGCAAACATGTCGCCACCCGCACGTTGAGTGCGCCTGTGCCGTAGAAAATCACACATGAAAGATTCTAATAAATATCTATGGGTGCCATTCTGGCACTTGTTTCTCTGCTTCCGACCTCCACAAACGTTCGATGCATTGCGTATAAAGAGACTTTCATCGATTTCAACAGTGGTGTTCTCTCCGCCGACCACTGCAGGATTCAATAACAATGTATTAGCACAAACCTCCTGTAAGTAGTTGCTCCATTCCACAGTCGCAGTCGGCGACATGCTCAGCTCTACTTGAAAAAATTGAATGCTTGTCATCTCGTGAGACCAGCAGTATATAAAAAGAATGATCTTTCTTTACGGGAGCCGAGACCCTTCCAGCCATGTTCCGTGCCTTAGTGGTATGTCCAGACCACAAGTTTACTTTCTACAGCGCCAACTGTCGTGTTTTTCAGACAGCGATAGCAGCATCTGATGGTTGTTTCTGCAACTTCTGGTTCTGTGCAGAATGTCATGCTGTTGCAGGAAGGCAATGCTGCTCTCCTTGTCTTGTACAGATGCAACTAGTTGTAGAAAATTCCTCGTGACTGTTGATGGAAACATCGCAAAACAAAGATGGATGGAGACTGATTAACGCGGCAAAAGAGCGGGAAACACACGTCATAGTCAAGTGCGCGCTATGCAAGCAAGTGCTTTTGCCATGCGAACTTAGATGGGGAGAAACCCCAACCTCAACACCCTGAAATTTATTGGGAATGTCTCCCGTGACGTCATCGTGACCTCAGGGGTACGTTATAAAGATAGCACTAAAACATTCTTCTTCTTTTGTCAAAATCTGCTTGTGCCGCTAGGCGTCGCAGTCTATCAGATGATCGGCAACCGAGCCAGGGCGCGCTCAGTCGCTTCATATGCCGTGATGTTATGAAGTCTCAAGTTGTTTGTGACTCCTTCAATCCATCTTCTTCTTGGTCTTCCCCTGCCTCTTGGTGTTTCGATTTTCATGTTGTATGCTCTTGATGCTGGCATCGTTGGTTCCATTCTCATTAGGTGACCAAACCAATTCATTCTTTGCTTCTCAATAAATTTAACGATGGGTATGGTTCCAATAGTTCTTGTAATCACATCCTTTCTCACTCGATCTATTTTGGTTTTACTCGCAGCCATTCTCAAACATCTCATTTCACAGGTGGTTAGTCTTCTCTCGTGTTCTTTTACCAAAATATTACCTAAGAAAATTTTCTTATAATAAATATGGTGAATTCAAGAATGGCAAGGGCATCAGGGCATTGTCTGTTATCAATAGGTCACAAAAGTTGCTCACAAACTCCGAACACTCTGGATTAATTAAGCGAAAACGTTAGCGAGAGAAAGCAAACTGGACGGATTCCATTACACGAAAAAAAAAAAAAAAAAAAAAAAGCAATAAACTCAAAAAATGTGTAGACGATAGAAAGGAATAAATGGATTTACTATCAGCCAAAATAGCGTATAACAAGGCAACTAGTAGAGAAGCTAAAGCGTATGAAAAACGAAGTCACGAGAGACATTTGGGAATGTATACTGAACACGTCAATCTTGTGAATTCTATGCCAATTCGTATAATTGTTAGTATATGAAAGGCATGAAACGGAGAAGGTGTTACAGATAAAAATGTACATCAAGCTCGCTACGGATAAGGGATGTTTCTATGTGTGGCACTGGCTGATTCAAATGTGACATCATCTGAAAATAGGTAGCTCTTGGATGGCACTGACATAGCAATTAGAACAAACCAAATGCCAAGGAAAATCCACACCATACTTTGTTATACCGACGCATGGGGCTTTTTCGCAAAGGTGAGTAAACACCGTTTGAAAAAAAGAACCCCACGCAAGAAGTCACAACATCCAGTCTGTGAATGGAGGTAGAGGCAGTAACGGCAGTCGTGAGGTGGCTTGAAGACAGCACGGCTCGACAAGTTGTAATGGTAACAGACACAGAAACAATGCATCAGAAAACAGACACTGACATCCAACGCAGAGAGTTACTTGTGTCGTGTGATGAGGCTCAGATCAAGAGCCTGTCATGGATTTTTTATCCCGGTCATCATGTGCGCTTGGTCACGAGTAGGCTGACAGACTGGCTGCTCGTAGTCTTTTAATCAGGAATTAGAACTATCAATTTCAAAAGATGTACGCCATTGTCTCCAGTAATCCCATGTCCTTGCCATCTGCTATTTGACGTTATGTACTGAATTGAACAACCGGGGTGGGGGGGGGGGGGGGGGGGGGGGGGAGGGGTTGAGAGAAGATCAAAATGGATTTTTTAAAAAAAAGAAACAAATACGGATGATGATAATGATGATAAACTTTCTACTTACTTCTTCATCTCTGTGACATTATGCCAATATTGAATAAAAAAGAGTTGTGCATTTCCTACTACCGATAGCAGTAATCGTCGAGAAGGAGTATCGTAATCAATCATCTTTCTTAATTCCTGCAGACATTTAATTAACGTTGTCACTAACAGAATTACATTTACAGGCCCCAATAGTGCTGTCTTAAAACACGGACCTTTTGGAGTTAAGGAGAGCATTGTTACAGCAGTGACAACAAGCTTGCATTTAAGCTTGAAGGCATACATTCAAATCTGCACTGATTACAATTCGAGTGTATGCTAGATATGACATTTTCTGTCAATTTTTCCACAAGGGACTGACTTCTGGGTCCAAAGATGGGGCGACCCGTTTGCTATGAAGCTGAAACTAAGACTACCAGATTTAAGCTTGAAGGCATACATTCAAATCTGCACTGATTACAATTCCGGGAGACATTTTCTTAACTGACTTTGGGTCCCTGGCTGACACCAGGTTAAAACTAGCGCCTTTAATGATTATGGTCAGTTAACGATACTGACCACATATCCGTCAAGGACTGAATGGGCAACAGTTAAATTTGCCTTGAACAAGTAAGACACAAAATATTCCCGTAAAGTAATGAAAGAAGTCGAGAAAGATAGCAGTGGGCTGTATTACTAACATTACATGGCATAGTCAGTTGGTTAGCAGTAACTTAGAGAGTTAGATAGTTACATAGTTGGTGATTTAGTTATTGAAACAGGCAGCTAGTTAAGAAAATAGTTAGTTTATAAGTAAGGTAGGTCATTAGTTACTTGAATAGTTGATTACTTAGCAGCTAGCTAGTTAATCAGTTCGCTATTGAGTTGGTTTGTTGGGCATTTAGGTAACTAGGAAGTTAGCTATCTTGTAGTGAAGTAACTACCTAGTTAGTTACCTACATTTAAAAAAAAAAGGGTTTCTGACTGCCAGTTTTTTTAGTTTGCAAATAAAAAATAAAATATTTGGGTATGTGAAAAGCAGTCTCAAAGATTGTTTACCGTGTCCAGTGCACGCGTGGGCGTGCTTTGCATGGGTTTGTGTAATCAAGGCAGTGGTCAGTTGTGTTTGAGACCATATTTGTGAGCATTAAACGTGATGCGCGCAAGAGAAAGCAACTCAATTTGGGGTGAACAGTATTCACCAAAATACTCAGTTCATTTTTGAGCAGTCACGAATAGCGCCTCTATCGATAAATTGAAGGAATCTTGCTATTAGCCGATTGAAGGCAGGAGAAAGTCAAAGACAGGCTGCCTGGCATCTAAGCATGCATCAGTCGACCTTGACACCGGTTCTAAGTCACAGGCTGCCAGGCATCTAAGCGTGCATCAGTCGACCTTGGCACCGGTTCTAAGTCACAGGCTGCCAGGCATCTAAGCCTGCATCAGTCGACCTTGGCACCGGTTCGAAGTCACAGGTTGCCAGGCATCTAAGCATGCATCAGTCGACCTTGGCACCGATTCTAAGTCACTGGTTCAGATGAAGACCGACATCGCAGTGGACGATAGCAGCAAGGGTGAATCGCTTTATTTGGTTTCGTCACCCCAGAGACAGGCTTACATCGTCACCTCAGAGACAGGCTTACATCGTCACCCCAGAGACATGCTTACATTGTTACCTCAGAGACAGGCTTACATCGTCACATCAGAGACAGGCTTACATCGTCACCTCAGAGACAGGCTTACATCGTCACCTCAGAGACAGGCTTACATCGTCACCTCAGAGACAGGCTTACATCGTCACTTCAGAGACAGGCTTACATCGTCACCTCAGAGACAGGCTTACATCGTCACCTCAGAGACAGGCTTACATCGTCACCTCAGAGACAGGCTTACATCGTCATCTCAGAGACAAGCTTACATCGTCACCTCAGAGACAGGCTTACATCGTCACCTCAGAGATTGGCTTACATCGTCACCTCAGAGACAGGCTTACGTCGTCACCTCAGAGACAGTCTTGTATTTATGTCTGCTTGCTTGTACGTATGTATTTGTGTATGTGTGTATGTGAGTGTATGTATGTGTTATTTATATATGTATGTAGATAATGCGTGTGCTCATGTATGTGTGTATATATCTACATGTATATGTATGTATGCGTGTGTATGTATGAACACATGTTTGCATGCATGTATGTTTGTGTGTATGTACACATTTATGTGTATATATGCATATATGCATAAATGTATGCGTGTATGTCTGTATGTATGTGTATGTATTATCCATGTCTGTATATAAATGTGTATGTGTATGTTTTAGCCTGTAAGAGTATGTGTTTTGTGTGCGTAAATGATTATGTATACATGATGTGTGTATGCATTATTCTATGATGTATATTTTTCTTTATAAACCTAACATGCATTATTGGTAACATGTAATAGTGCTCTGAAAGTTGACTTCTTAAAAGGGTCGAATGTAAGACGGGCTTGCGTGCCCAATTTAGAACACTTTGAAAACAAAGCTTTTTTTTTTTTTTTCGTTAGTTGTTTGTTCCTCAACTGCACAGGTCTTGCCTCCAGTACGGCATGTGTCTCAGCAAACTGTTATGAAAAGACTGCATGACGTTGCACTTTGGGCATGACGACCACACCTAGGACCTGTCCTTGCGAGTCGGCACCGCCAAAATCGACCTCTTTCTGAAACCAACATCGTCTCTGGGCAGGTGACAACCAATGAAGACGTGTCTGGTTCAGTAACGACTCTTTCTTTTGTGTTGCAGCGTCGTGATAGACGTTGATGGGTCTACCGTTGGCGAAACGAAGTTTTAGCCCTAAATTGTATTGACAAAGCTCAGTTGCATGCTTGTGAAAGTGAAGTTGTGTGTGGAATTATCAGTTTCAACAGAAGGAGTCAATTGGTGAAGGAAGCTTGAATGCGCAACGATACGTCAGTGAAATTCTTCGACCCTATGTCCTTCAGTTTGGAGATGCCAACCTAATATATTTTTCAAAAGGACAACGCCAGACCTCATTCTGCACGGTTGACTCGGTAGTTCCTGGCTCCAATAACGTTCAAACGCTATCCTGTCTATCCCTCTCTGCAAACATGAGTTCGATTGAGCACCTGTGGAATGAGTTGCAAAGACGTGTTTGTCGCCGAAACGTTGTGCCAGCCAATGCTCGTAATCTGTTCCAATCACTCCAGGAAGAGTGAGCAGTTATCCCACAGACCCACATCAGACACGTGACTGTATCCATCCAAGGAAATGACAGTTACTGATCCACGCAAGAGGAGGCCAAACACCCTAATAACGACAATGGCCGTACGCCTGAAATTGTCGTGACCCAGGTGCAAAAATTACGTGGTAATTAATTTAACTTATTGCGTCACCAAGATGCAAAATGTCAAAAATGTGAGTAAGTATGTTCCTATCAGCAGCTATGCGGTTTTTTTTTCTTTTTATGTTGTTGTTGACCAGTATGGTTATTTACCTTGTTAGTAAGGCCGTTTGTTAAATAGCTATTTAGTTAATCAATTAGTCAAGTTGTAAGTTCTGAAGTTAGTTAGTTCTGAAGTTGGCTAGTTAATAGCAAACGCAAAAAGAAAGACCCAACGTGAGTACGTTCATAATAAACAAGCTGAGCCTACTGGAATATTCTAGAAGCAGTCAAAATGAGAAGAAAACAAATGCCTCGCATTCCAGCATCTAAGTATAAATAATGGGTAAGAATCCACTTAAGGATGTTTCAGTTTGCCAGATTTAGAAGAGGAGGGACCAGTCAAATAGTTCTCAAAGAAATCTTTCAGTCTACGAGACTTAGAAGAGTAGGGACTAGTAACATTGACCCTCGCAACTGTGGAGATGCAAACTCAACACTAGAAGCAGACGAAACAGTCACATGGAGCCTTGAAGACATACATTTGAGAGGATACATGAAACGAGACATTGAGCTACAGAGAGAGCAAACAAGATACATGAATTCATGGTCAACAGAGACACATTAGATATAAACACTATTTAGATTCTGGAGTCGACAATCAAGCCGTTAGTACCAGACAGCAATAAAAACCAGGTGGCAGTTACAGACACTAGAACCAATTAACACAGTAATTAGAGATAAAGAACACAAAGCGATCTCAAGAGTATGTAGAAAACCTAATGATAAACCTAGGTGTGACACCTACGAATGCAAAGAAGACAGCTGAGCTACAACCGGCCAGGAAACGAGTTTACTCTACTTGCGGTCTTCAAGTTGTCTCTTCTGAGCGGTAGTTTCTGCTCTGTATCACCAGCATATACGTGGCCAGTCACACTATTTACTGTGTTGACCTTTGTGTCAACTCTTGGGTACCCTGAATACGGAACGCCACATGACTGTACCCACAGGGTTCTGGCAGTTAGGTAGTTTGTAACTAGTTAGTTAGCCAAATAGTGTTTGCACGTAGTTAGCTGGTTATTTTGTTAGTTAGTAAAGTAGTCTGTTAGCTAGTTCAGTACTAGGCTAATTAAACAAGAACATAAGAATGGGTTGAGGCGGTCACTTGAGCCTTCTGCTGGCTAGTGAATAGGAAAATACGCACACTCACGCAGACTACGCTCGCACACACACACACACCATCCATCTAGCTGACCTAAAAAGCATGCCAAGGAAGGTGAGGACTGGCATGCTTCGCATCAGAGGTCACGCGTAAGGAATATTGGCTGTATCTGTATCTTTTCTGGGGTTTGCCCTTTGGTGGGAAGTGAACAGGCGAAGAGACTGGTTCTGCAAAACTTGGTAGAATATTCTGATACATGGTAAAGCATAAGTGGTCAAAACCCTATGGAAGCACATGTACAATTCAGAGGAGCAAATTGATCATCACAATGTGGTGAGATGATACAACCAGGTGTAATGAGAAGATCTGGCCAATACTCGACGCTCAGATGAAAGGCAAGACCAAAGTATAATCAGACTGAAAATGGGGCCACTGTTAATTGGATTCTGCGCTGACTACTTGAGATGAGGATAAAGGGCTTATAGGAATGAAATGAGTGCTGGGATGCCGGTTCTTGAATCAACTCAACTCACTTAAGCCTATTTTGGCTGTGTGATTTTATTAAGTAACTCTGCTTTAAATAGTTAGCTATTGCCATCAGACTGTTTACTATCCATAACTATTGTCAGTATCAAAACTAGACTGCTGCAAAATCAATCTGGTTAATTCGAAATTATGAAAGCACACTGATAAAGCATTGAAGAAACACATTATTAATGGGTTCATGTGACGCGGGTCAAGATCAGCATAGACATACACAGCCCAAAACATAGAGGTAACAATAACAGAGGCCAGTGAACTATGACCATAGAGTCGGCTCTGTGGCTAAGTCGATGCGAACGCTTCGTAATGTCGGGATGCCGGGTTCGATCGCATGCGCCATGCATTGGTTTCGACAGTGGTATCAAGAGAGCTGACCTTCCAGAAAAAAATGGCAAACTACTGGCTGTAAATTTACCTTGAAAAACCACACAAATATCGTATTAATATTCAGAAACTGACGTCATTCCTTCTGTAACAAAACTTATCAGGGATAAA
Organism: Candidula unifasciata; assembly: GCA_905116865.2. NCBI lineage: Eukaryota > Metazoa > Mollusca > Gastropoda > Stylommatophora > Geomitridae > Candidula > Candidula unifasciata. Next base: position 243,425 of record CAJHNH020000299.1, read on the forward strand.
TTGGTTTACTACATCATCATCGTCACCATGTGCCTTGCCGACTGGCGTGGGCGATTATGCTTCTCCATAATCTGCGGTCTCAGCATGTCTCAGTTCGTGTGCCGAAACACCTCCATGCCATGCAACAAGACTGTCAAGCATCTTTACTACAGGTCTGGTTTTATTACTAAGGTGAATAGACACTGCTTAAAAATAGAGACTGGCTTACAGCTTTACGATGGCTTGAGAACAGCAGAGCCCGACATGTTGTGTTTGTAACAGAGTAGGTTTCGGAAAATTGAAACTCGTGTTCCGTGCACAGAGTGACTTGCATCACTTGATATGACCAGATCAGGAGCAAATCATGGCTTTTTACCCCAGCATATTTATGAGGTAACTAGTGGGCTGATAGATAAGCTGCTGCCGCGCCTCTGAGGGGTGAGCTACCATATGATAAAGTGGATGTTGTGAAGGTTCAATGGGATAAATTTGACAGTCCAAACGAACAGATAGGAAATTAATACACTGAAAGACTAATTCTGGGGAGTGGGGGTGGGGGGGGGTAGAAGTTTTCAAAGATTTTGAACACTGAAGGGGAACAGAGCCAAACTTTCCACCAGGTTGTAACTGATACTAGCGGCATGACAACTTTTTGTAGGTTACCGAAGAAGAGAACGGAGTCCATATACGAATGTCTCGAGTGCAGTGATCAAAATCAACAGCCCCTGAAATGGGAAAGCAAGTGACTGATGTTGGTGAGAATGATGATGATAATACACATTACGACAGGAAGTAAAATGTAGCATACCTTGAGCAAATTCGTCAGAGCAATTTTGCCAAATTCTTCGCTTGTCACCTGCCAATGAATGTGAATACCGTTGAATCCGTGCGCCCTCACATACGTCACTGCGTTTTGAGCGAACGTCATGAAATGCCTCTCGGCAGCGTAGAGATTTGCAAACGCCTCCCTATCCCCGGGTGTTACTCCCCCCACGGCCAGAATTGTTTTCATCAAAGGGTTTATCCTCTTTCCAGCATTGAACTCGCTGTAACACACAGAAGATTACTGTTTAATACATTGGTTAGGAGCATTTGGTGAATTTTCTATCCAGGAAAGTCAGATGTGCGAGGTAACGAGGAGGGGATCAACCAGTTGCTGCCGCTCTTCTGGGTGGGTAGCTACAATATGATGTAACGGACGTGGTGAAGGCTCTTTGAGATCAAACTGAAAGTGCAAGAAAACAGACAATCCATAACTTGAAAGGCTTTTTTAAAGTAGAAAAAAAGGGACGGGGGCGGGGGGGTGTATTGTTCTACAAGATATTCAAGATATAGAAAAGCATAGGCGGATTTTAAATAGGCTGCAACTGTTACCATTGGCTTGTCGTCTCTTAGTTGTGATACTGACTAGGGAGGCGGAGTACGTGTAGTCCGCAGTTTAGTGATATCAGGTCCTGAATCATCGATTAATTAATACGTTTGTAAACGGTAGAAAGGTTGAGAGATTGTAAGAAGAAACTGTGGATGGGTTGGTAGATGAATGGATGAATGGATGGATTGATGGATGTGTGAAAAGTAGATGAATGGATAAGTGGATTACTTGGTGGATGAATGGATAAATTGATAAATGGATGAATGATCAATAGATGAATGGCTGGATGACCGATGAATAGATGGAGGGATAAAAGAAGGATGGATCGAGCGAGTAAAGAATGGGTGAATGAATAAATTGGTGGTTGGTTAAATGAAAAAAAAGGATAGAGGGATTGATAGGTAGACTGAAACATGCATATCTAAATTAATGACTGGAAGGGTGTTTCATGAAAGGATGGATGGGTCATGAATGAATGGATGGGTAGATAAATACATGCATGTCTAAACCTAATACAGGAGGGATGTGTCATGAATGGATGGATGGGTAGACTGAAACATGCATGCCTAAACCTAATACAGGAGGGATGGGTCATAAATGGATGGATGGGTAGACAAACACATGCATGTCTAAACCTAATACAGGAGGGATGAGTCATGAATGGATGGGTGGGTAGACAAATACATGCATGTCTAAACCTAATACAGGAGAGATGTGTCATAAATGGATGGGTGGGTAGACAAACACATGCATGCCTAAACCTAATACAGGAGGGATGTGTCATGAATGGAGGGATGTGTCATGAATGGATGGATGGGTCATGAATGGATGGATGGGTCATGAATGGATGGATGGGTAGACTGAAACATGCATGTCTAAACCTAATACAGGAGGGATGTGTCATGAATGGAGGGATGTGTCATGAATGGATGGATGGGTCATGAATGGATGGATGGGTCATGAATGGATGGATGGGTAGACTGAAACATGCATGTCTAAACCTAATACAGGAGGGATGTGTCATGAATGGATGGATGGGTAGGCAAACACATGCATGTCTAAACCTAATACAGGAGAGATGAGTCATGAATGGATGGGTGGGTAGACTGAAACATGCATGTCTAAACCTAATACAGGAGAGATGGGTCATGAATGGATGGATGGGTAGACAAACACATGCATGTCTAAACCTAATACAGGAGAGATGAGTCATGAATGGATGGATGGGTAGACAAACACATGCATGTCTAAACCTAATACAGGAGGGATGTGTCATGAATGGATGGATGGGTAGACAAACACATGCATGTCTAAACCTAATACAGGAGAGATGTGTCATGAATGGATGGATGGGTAGACAAACACATGCATGTCTAAACCTAATACAGGAGGGATGTGTCATGAATGGATGGATGGGTAGACAAACACATGCATGTCTAAACCTAATACAGGAGGGATGTGTCATGAATGGATGGATGGGTAGACAAACACATGCATGTCTAAACCTAATACAGGAGGGATGTGTCATGAATGGATGGATGGGTAGACAAACACATGCATGTCTAAACCTAATACAGGAGGGATGTGTCATGAATGGATGGATGGGTAGACAAACACATGCATGTCTAAACCTAATACAGGAGGGATGTGTCATGAATGGATGGATGGGTAGACAAACACATGCATGTCTAAACCTAATACAGGAGGGATGTGTCATGAATGGATGGATGGGTAGACAAACACATGCATGTCTAAACCTAATACAGGAGAGATGAGTCATGAATGGATGGATGGGTAGACAAACACATGCATGTCTAAACCTAATACAGGAGAGATGAGTCATGAATGGATGGATGTGTAGACAAACACATGCATGTCTAAACCTAATACAGGAGGGATGTGTCATGAATGGATGGATGGGTAGACAAACACATGCATGTCTAAACCTAATACAGGAGGGATGTGTCATGAATGGATGGATGGGTAGACAAACACATGCATGTCTAAACCTAATACAGGAGGGATGTGTCATGAATGGATGGATGGGTAGACAAACACATGCATGTCTAAACCTAATACAGGAGGGATGTGTCATGAATGGATGGATGGGTAGACAAACACATGCATGTCTAAACCTAATACAGGAGGGATGTGTCATGAATGGATGGATGGGTAGACAAACACATGCATGTCTAAACCTAATACAGGAGGGATGTGTCATGAATGGATGGATGGGTAGACAAATACATGCATGTCTAAACCTAATACAGGAGGGATGTGTCATGAATGGATGGATGGGTAGACAAACACATGCATGTCTAAACCTAATACAGGAGGGATGTGTCATGAATGGATGGATGGGTAGACAAACACATGCATGTCTAAACCTAATACAGGAGGGATGGGTCATGAATGGATGGGTGGGTAGACAAACACATGCATGCCTAAACCTAATACAGGAGGGATGTGTCATGAATGGATGGATGGGTAGACTGAAACATGCATGTCTAAACCTAATACAGGAGGGATGTGTCATAAATGGATGGATGGGTAGACAAACACATGCATGTCTAAACCTAATACAGGAGGGATGAATCATGAATGGATGGGTGGGTAGACAAATACATGCATGTCTAAACCTAATACAGGAGAGATGGGTCATGAATGGATGGATGGGTAGACAAATACATTCATGTCTAAACCTAATACAGGAGAGATGGGTCATGAATGGATGGATGGGTAGACAAATACATGCATGTCTAAACCTAATACAGGAGAGATGGGTCTCGAATGGATGGATGGGTGGGTCCATCGATGCATGCATTAATGGGTGAAAGGTTCTATGATTGAATTAGGGGTGGGATAAAGTAAAATTAGAAGCTATTTCCAGAAAAATTTAAAATACGCTGTTCGAATATCAAAGTTATTAACGTTAAAATCAGTTCTTGAGGCTTTTGCAGATGGCTACAGTGACAATTAGATATTGATTGATTGTTTAATTGATTTGATTTAGGAACCGACATCACAGCACTTGGGACATTCCCATAAGCGCTCTGTACCCATCTTCATCAGACAGCGGACAGTTCCAATCGTTGCGGCATTACTCTCACCAGACTGCAATGATCCTTTTGCTTCTTTAAATTGTACACTCACTCCCATCAGGACTTGCCTGACCATTCTTGATACCTTGAGTCTGGCATGTGAGGACAGAGAAACTATCAGACACTACATTATAGATTCTGAGTCTTGTTTCCTAGCACAGTTTTCACTGTATAATTTTTTAATTGCGCTTTGATTGCTTCGTCTAGTTCAACAACTCATATTCATTATTTAGATAGACAAATAACCTTCTAGGTACTGATAGAATGCGAATAGTACTAACCCTCGTTAACAGTTCTAAAAGACACCGGATTGTTTATGTTCTCTAGTCAACAATATTCTGAATAACTAGGTTATTCAGGTATTCAACTGCGTAATATCCTCTCTACTAAGGAACATGTATTGGTTCTCGGTATAACTGTTTCGTGAAGATAAAGGAATACATATGAGCTCAGTGGGTAATAGAAGAACGATCGATGCACAAAGAGGAAGATACGGTGAAACTTGATTAACACAGAGAAAGGCAGTAGATTCCATCATCACTTTTTAGGTGAAAGCCCGTATGTCATGCCCCGAACGTGTGCCAACACGCTACGTTCGAGATCCCACAATCGACAGATCTTGTACCTGTACAAGCCTCTGAGACCATCTTCTTGAGCTCCTGCCTCAGCTAAAATAGTTTTGCCCCTAGGGTCCACTTTCGCGTAGCCATAGACGTAGTGTGTACACAGAGTGAAGTCGATATCTCTGACTGAAAACTTGGCTTCGTTTGTCCTCAGTCTCGATTCACTATTGAAGAAACAGGCTCTCATGATCTCTTCATCATAGAGTGCTGAGGATAGAGGAGAGAAACAAGAATAAGATAATTGTAAGTTCTCATTATTATGTACCCTGTCAGTTGGCGAATGCGCTCATGTCTTTCAATAGATCTTTGTCCTTAGTATACTGAATCGATTTCCTCAATGCAACTGATAATATTGGTCAATGCCATTACTTCATGCTGTTGATCAATGTTTCTCTTGCTCTGCCTTGTCTCTTCTACCCTTGATATTTCCATTTATCACGATTTTTTCCATTGCTTCTCATTTCATATGATCCAATAACGTCTATCTCTGTGGCGAAGTGATAAAGCCGTTTACCTTGCGGTCTGAATGGCGTGGAATCGTTACTCGTCGGTGTGCTGCTGTTCACTAGTGCAGTTTTTACAGAAATACTTGGGGATCGTCAACAGGGCTATAGAGGTCGTGCTATGTGTGACGTTCTCAGCAGGCGGCTAGACTTTGTTGCGGAATGAGACCGAATCAATTGTTATAAAGCCCGGTGCACAAAAGTCGATCCTCTCACCCTTATCTTTGCTTATGACCAAAGAACACTGCCTGTCTCATCCTTTTTGTTCAACACATTTTCTACTTGAGTAGACATTTTCATTCAGTCGTTGTTAAATACTCTGTCTGTCCAGGTATCCGCAGCTAGAGTCTCAGAAACCACATCTGCTTGGCCTCCACATTCTTCTCAGTTAGCTCATGTGCATTGCAACTTTCACAGCTATAAAGTGGCACTGGCTCATTCATTGTTAATACAAGTATCAAATCTTTTAGACATCGACTTTTAAATAATTTAAGATCACGGCATCGATCACTTGGCGCTCAAATCCACTGTGCCCCTTGACCTTCGCTACTGCCTTCAGGAAAAAAACTGAAGGAATGGGAAGAGTAGTTTTCTGTTTAAGCAAATGTATTTTGTTTTGGTTAAAGTTTTCTCTTATTCTCTGTGTGTATGTGAGTGTGTGTGTGTGTGAGTGAGTTTGTGTGTGTATGTGTGTGTTAATTATTCAGACTATTATTTTTATTTTTATTTATCTTTTTATATCGTTAATACTGTTATTATTACACACTGTAGCAAGATGTAGGTGCTATCAGCGCCCCTCGTTTCTGACAAAATTTGTAAGGATGCCGGTCTCTTCTTTCCATACTCCCTCCCCCTACCCTGCTCCCCTCCCTCCGGTGTTGAATGCACCAATCTCACCTCTTGTTGGATCTCGAATGTCGACACAAACGTTGATTTAGTAAGAGACTTTAGTAAGTAAAATTAATGATCTTTTTTTTACGTCATTGGCGTATTAGGCATGGGGTGTTATACGTGTATCATCATTCTAGCGATGATGGGGAAGTAAAGGCGTCTGGCACCTACACTTCTAGATGCTCTTGGTTTCGCTATTGATAAATACAAATTTCACAAGCGAGTTTCCTTGCTGCCCGTCCGCTATTGCTGTCTCTCTGGGGTATCTCATGTCAGTTTACTTTCCTTTCTACGACCCTTCTTCACTTTGCTAAGTCGCCCACGTTTTCTATTTTCCATCTGTAGAAATTTTCTTGGAAAATGTCACTAAGAATGTTTCAAACCTGCCTGAGCCATCACCATCGTTTAGCTTTGATCTGGATTGTCAGTGATAAACATTTTGTTGTTCCAGTGATGAACATTTTGTTTTCCAGTGATGAATATTTTGTTTGCCAGTGATGAACATTTTGTTTGCCAGTGATGAACATTTTGTTTGCCAGTGATGAACATTTTGTTTGCCAGTGATGAACATTTTGTTTGCCAGTGATGAATATTTTGTTTTCCAGTGATGAACATTTCGTTTGCCATTGATGAACATTTTGTTTTCGACTGCAGCTCTTCATTAGAGGTGTGGTCAAAATATGGGCAGGATTTTCAGGATTTTTTCAATCATTTTGAAACGTTTCGAATGTATGCGTAATTTGTCTTCAGTTTATGTGTAATTTGTCTTCAGTTTATGTGTAATTTGTCTTCAGTTTATGTGTAATTTGTCTTCAGTTTATGTGTAATTTGACCAACAGTTTATCCATCGATTACCAAATGAGTTAACGGGTGATATAACATTATACTGGCTGCCTTTGCTACTTAGGCTGTTATCTAATAGGTCATTCAGGCTTGGTCCCGGAGCCAAATAACATTATCTAAATTTACGACACTGAGGATGACAACTTTAGTCGTTAAATCAATCGATTGTTCGATAGACAGATGCATTTGATATGTATACAGACAGACAGTTATACACCTACATAGACAGACGGACAGACACACATGTAGATAGAATTGTGCTACTTACGACAGCCCACATGAAGGAAGACTAAAATACTCAAGAGCTGAAATATCTTAGCTGCCATCGGTTAATCAGAATTGCTGGAAATTAAAGTAAAAAAGTTTTTTGACAACAAATTCAACCTTTTCGTCCGTGCCGGATGGATTGTGCAGGACATATATAAGTGTATGTGTATGTATATATATAATATATATATATATATATATATATATATATATATATATATATATAAATATATATATATATATATATATATATATATATATATATATATATAATGTTTGTGTGTTTTTTTTATAGCCTTTAGACTCGGAAACTACTGAACCGATTTAGCTGAAATTTTCAGGATGTTTGTTTTGATACCGGATGTTCACCCTTCATGGTTTGAAATTCAACCTGTTATTGTTAGAAATAGTGTGCGACAATTTGTTGGGAAAATCTTCGAAACTAATATTTCAATTTTTGTGATATTTAATTATAGCCACATTAAATATATATATATGTGTGTGTGTGTGTGTGTGTGTGTGCAGAGAATGATTGCGACATTAACTATATTAGACACGCCCGATTTCCATTCTCTTTCCCAATTTTCCAAAACCTTTGATAAGGTCAGAGAGTAGTAGGTGGATTTAGTCCTTCGTAGAGGGTGGGGGGGGTGGGGTGGAGGGGAGGGGGTGGGGAGAAACAAAGACTTATCTCTATATCTGAGCAGACAATGATTGTATATTTACACGTGCGATTTCTATTTTCTTTCTTTTCCGATTTACTTAGCCAAAATATGCCACAGCAACGCGTGGCCTGGTACAGCTAGTTAAATAACATATTTAAACGACCACTAATATAAAGACACAATATATATATATATATATATATAGCAGACAATATTGTATATATATATATTTAGCCAAAATATAGCAACGCGTATATATATATATATATATGGCAACCCAGCCTATATGTTTGTCTACGAAGGTTAACAGTAAAATACTTGTTAGCACAAACATTGTATGTATCGCATGTTGCAAGAGCTATTTTATACTACCAGCTGATACTGTGTGGCTGATGCAATCAATATCAGCGGATACTAGGGGCTGTCACCGGAGCTAAAGGAGAAGGTGAATATAATATCCATTTAGTGATGGCTGGTCCTCAGGTAAAGTAAATGACTAGATTACTTAACTCTTGATTATTTCCTAGTCTGTTTAAACACAGGAATATTTAGTTTATGCCTGGGCGTCAAGAAAAAAAAAAGAATACATTGGTTGGGTAGAATAGTGTTGGGAAGGGGGTAAGGGGGCGGGTTCTCATTTCTCTGTCAAAGGTTCTGATGGGCAAAGTAGAGGAGTTCAGGCTTAGACGTGTGTAAATGCTACCCCCCCCCCCCCCCCCGCAACCCCAAAAAAATTATAGTGAATGTTGCTATTTTTTCCCCCACTATTATTGTAATTTGTAAGAGAGCTTAGTCCACGGCCTCCCGTACTTCATGGTATCTATACTAGCATGGGCTCTAATCCAGCCTCTCTAGGCTGACCCAACAACGTTCAGCTTAAGCTCATAGGTGAACATCATAGGTGAATATCTCTCCGATATCGACAAGAAGACACTCAAAGCAATCCCTCTTCATTTTAATAGCCCTGGCTACAGCGGTAAAGATTACATATCTGTCACAGCATTAAAATCTTGCTCTGGCGATTATACTTCGCGCATCGGGCATATGGGCAGAGCGTCCCACCACACCTTCATCTATATAGTTCTAATCTTATAACATTTTTAATGTTAATTATTTCATTTTATTTCATATTATTTCTTTATTCTATTTCTTATCAGTATCATTTATGTTTCATTAACACTTGTATTTCTTTTATTCCCAGTATTGTGACTGTTTTTTTTTAGCCATCGTTTATTTTATTTTATTTCATTTATTCCGCATCACATTTTTTTTTTAAAGTCGCTCACGTCACCCCTCAGAGATCTACATGCTCTCCATTCCTCGTTTGTGTATTTCACTTGTGTTTGAAAAAGGCTGCCCGGCCGAAACGTTACGTTACGTTGTGTTGTTTTGTTTACGACTGTCCTCTTTCCCATTTTGTTGAGCTTTTTAGTCAAATTTCTCTGGAATTCCTTATATTAGCTTGACTGTAGTCACCCCCATAGTTTCACCAGCTCTTGAAATGTTAGATGTTGAATAAAGAATCTTGAAAAAAAAAAAAAAAAAATCTATTAGCACATTAGTTAGTTAGTTAGTTATTCCTCTTGTGCCAAAGATGGCGCATAGGGCAGAGGTCATAGCTTTCCACGTCTGTCGGTTCGTTGCCACTTGATGTAGGTCTTGAGTGCGACTGAGACCTATGGTTGAGCTCTCCCTTGTGATGGTTCTACGGAGAGTTTCTTTTGGTCTTCCCTGTTTTCTTTTACCCTCTGGTGACCATATGAAGGCTTGGTGGGGAAGTCTCTGTATGTCCATTCTGAGTACGTGACCGATGTAATTCCAGCGACGCATTCTAATAAAATCAGACACATATTTTTGTTTTGTTTCCTGTCTTATAGATGTATTGGACCTAAAGTCCGACCAGTGAACATTCAATAGCTTTCGGAGGCATCTATTCTCGAAAGCGACTAGTTTCTTATCGATTGATACTGATGATTTCCAACTCTCACAACCATAAGTTAGCACTGGGATCACACAGGAATTGAAGACCTTAAGTAAAAGCTAGAATTAGCACATTACGTAGGTCTTATTGGGCATATATTCGATTTCTAACCGTCCGTTGTGCTTACTTATAGAAACTAGAAACATACATAGAATCGTCAATATAAATATGTTGGTTTTGGATTTATCTGCGGCATTCAAAAGGACAGTACCATATGTGTTTAGGAGGAACGGTGGCACATACCTTAGGTAGCACAGGTTTCCGCCGATCCGTGTTTCTCTAGTCACCTATCAGTGAGTGATAAGGCAGCCCCAACAGGGAGTCAACAAATGTCTTTATTATACGACATCAGCTATCACGGCCAATAGGATCTTGCTGCCAGAATGGTGCACACTGATGGGAACCGAGAGGAGTTTTAGAAGTTTTTGTTGCGCACGTAATTTTTGATCATCATGTCTCCTTCGTCTTTTTCTCTACATGCAGTTGAGTTAAATCAAATCTGTCTCTAATTAATCTCCTGTTAGTGTTAATTGAAAAAGATCACGACGTGCGAAATGAGATGCTTACGTAAGGCTGCCAATGTCGCAAGGATAGACAGAGTTCGAAACGAGAACATTAGATCAATTGTAGGAACCACAATATGCCTGCAATACATAAAGAAGCAACAAATCGAGTGGTTTGGCCACTTGATGCGAATGCAAACCGACCAACTGCCTCTACGAGCATACAACGAACAACACTACTGCCCTAGAGCAAGAGGCAGACCGAGAGTACGATGGATAGACAATATATCAGAGATCATGAGGCAACACGGACTAACAACAACACATGCAACACACCTGGCCCAGGATAGAAAACTGCGACTCCCCACTACGCTGTGAGGCAGTTGTGGACAAGACAAGACAAGACAAGTGTTTTGGGGAAAAATGGGGTGGGTTGAGTCGGGGTGGGGGTATAGGTTCTTCCCTGTGCTATTTTTAGATAAACTAAGATAAGTTAAAAACCGACTACAATGCATTCAGGTCAATTCTATTAGTTCTGGGTACCAGTCTTCATCAGCCAGCGAAAACTACAAATTCCAGTTGTACCGGTACTGCATATTTGCATCTCCTTTCAGCTCAGTGTTGAGCTTCAGCAAGATCGCCTAGTAACACACATCTGCATCATTCCCTTCAGGCTGTGATGATAGTTTGCATCTGCAGTTGCAATGCGCTGTTGTCTAGAAGATGTTGTGTCTAGTGAATGCTCTTAGCACACATTCTTACGATGACATAACTGGGACATGCCGACACTGACTTGTAAGTACGAAAGTGTTTATTGGCATCTCATCACTTACATAAACGTCCTGTCCGTGTCCTTATATACAGCATGCACACACCACAGCTATCAGACTCCAACATGCTGGTTTCTCACTCAATCATTGACCAGAGTTCGCACAGATGGATCTCGTTATTATCATCGACTTCGCACATAATGTCATGGCTGGAATTGGCTTCAATGGATTTCGTCTTCTGATCTTCCCCTCGCAGCAATCAGTCATTCTCTCGATCACTCTCCCATCCTTTCGCTCCGACAGTCAACACATACTAACTGATCAGACTGGGGGTCTGACCTTATACCCAGTGTTCGTTCCACTTGGCAAAACGTGGTTGTTCTTGGGTTCCACATGGCGACCAGTGGTCGCTATCATCGGGTTCCACGTGATAACTCGTGGTCGTAACCTATCTTGAAAACCTCGGTTAATCTGAGTATCTGACTTCTCTCGGTATTCTAGTTAACCTTGGGCTTGCCCCCAATCTTCCTAATCAGGGTGAACATATTCCCCATTACAGCAGTGTTCGCTCGTTTCCATAGGGTTCTTACAACATCTAATCTCTTACGACTCAGTATACCATTAAGTGGTGCAGATCCAGCCAGACAGGCAGTCTAAGTGTCTGTTCGTTTCACAACACCCATACATACCTGTAGACAATATCCAAAGCAATCCCAAAGTGACTCCCATTCGATGTTGTCATGCACCCCGATGCATTGTTTCGTCCTCTCAATACAGAGTCATCTCTATAGGTAGGTAATCACATCACCTTGGCGGGCAGGGTAATAAATCATTTTCTGAACTGCTGTTCCTGTCGTCCTTTCACTCCCTGCCAAAATTTATTACAACCCTTATGAAGTCTGATTGTTGCTCGGGCACTCTAATCTGCTCCTCTCGTCCTCCAATACTATCAAGCCTGCACAAATTTATGTCATTTCCTTAGTTTGCACCATTGAGCTAGTCAATGATCGTTTGCTATATCAAGGGCGCCATACAGAAGGCGTTCCTGGTCTGCAGCTATTCTGAGATATGACATTTCTTGCAATACTTTGAGCCTATCTTGAATAGTCAGCAGCACAACTGAACTGCACATACATACTTGTGATGTATCTCTTGTACATCATAAAATTACCCTCTTCACATTATTCAGTATGCGTTTCACTTTCGTCAGCTACTTCTTTGACAAGGCAAGCATTCCGAGTTCATAATCTATCACAGACATCACTCTTTTCTGGAGCATCGTAAACAACATTCTTTGTTACATGCACATTGATGACATAATCTTGAGTGCATTGAGTCCTTGATGGCGTTTTGCCACAACTGCCTCAAATAATTCCTGAAGGACAGGACTCTATCGAAAATGAGACTTACGTGCCTCAGAATGCTTTTTTCTTTCGACGTTTCTATTCTTGACTGTAATAATTAGTTCATCATCTCAAACAATCCTTTTGCCAGGGAGCCCGATAAAGCAGTTGCCTTTCTCGGCACACGGGACAGTCACTTTTATCTGATAGATGAAAACCTAGGATAGATGATGTTGTATTCTACACAGTTTTTATTATTCCGTGTGTAGGTTCTGGCTGTAAATTTTTAGCTAAAATAAAGGGAAAGATCGAAACAAAAGAAAATAGGTATTTTTTTTAAAATTGTTTTATTTACAGCTTCAAACATGGTAATGGAGGTGTGTGAAACTACTGCAACTCTGAAGTAGGTAGCAGAGTAACCAGAAGAATTGTATGTTCGATTATCCGTTGGTACTGCCTAAGGTTCAAAATGTACAATAGTGGCACAATTAAAAACCGAGCATCGGCAACATTCCAGGGCCTGTGATATGCTGGAGTGCGAGGAAATTAAAGAGTGAATTTCTGGCTGTACAAGCGATAACTGCAGGAACACACCTACAGGACAAAGGATATATTCTGACGATCATTACCGAGCGAATATTGCTAGAGGATGCGAGGTTAAGTACAAAAACATGTGGAAACAAGGACTTCGGTTTGGATCCGGCATGGAGAGATACATGCGAAGAAGAGAATAATGTGTGTATAATCTGTGTGCTGCTGGAACAGTTAGCATCTACAACTCATTTACTACGGGAGACAGAGCATCTTTGGGTATGTCCGGTGTGCTATGATGTCGATTCTTAGATTAGAAATTTTTCTACAGTTGCTGCATCTCTTGAGCCTGTCTGTTGCCTCTCGCTCCTGTCTGTGTACGTGAGTATCCTCTACAAATTTCAGTATCTTCCCGGCGCCTGGTGCATCAAGTTTTGTAATCTTTTTTGTACAAATTGACGATAACTGATGAAATTGTGGAACCAGTTTCTTCTTCTTCTTCTTCTTCTTCTTCTTCTTCTTCTTTTTCTTCTTCTTCTTCTGCGTTCGACATCAGTCATGCTACACATTGAGTCCCGTCTAGGTCAAAAATAGGATTGTGCGTTTAAGGTGGCCACCGGTCCCCCATAGCTTCTCTCGCAATGTGGATCCCCTGGGCCAGATCCACAGTCTTTTCTGGGATAGGTAAGGGCAGTACTGCAGTATGTGCTCAGGGATCTGTCTTTCTGCTCCACAATCACAGGCAGCAGATTCTTTTATGCCTATCCTGTACAGGTGTGCTCGAAGACCACAGTGTCCAGTCCGAAGTCTAAAAATTGATGTATGTTCTTTCCTGTTGAGTTTGTTTATGCTGTCACTCTCTGGTCTGTAATCTCTATTCTACTTTATCCACTCCCACTTGAAAGACTGCTTTAGTGCTGTTTTGGTTTCCTTGTAGCTATGTGGTGGACGAGGTTGTGGAAGATTACTCCCAGCTTTTCTCAACTCATCTGCTCTCTCATTTCCGTGAATACCACAGTGGTCTAGTATCCATTGCAAGACCAGTTCTGCTTCCTTGGAGAATGAGCCAATGTTGGTCCCTAGATCCCCAAATTAAGTTGTCTTGCTTTTTGCTTGATAGTGCTTGGGGAACAGACAATCTGGAACCATTTAAAGTCCGTAAGCGATACTTTATGGTTCTGGCGTTCCTATACCCAAGCAGATGGCAGCAAAACGTGAATGCCGGACTACTGATATCCAGTTCGCCAGCCAGAAAAAAACAACCACTTCTCCATAAGCGCAGGCATCAAAATCATAACATCTCACTTTTTTTAGCATTCTGAATGTAATGGGGGATATTTTCACCTAGATTAGGATGGAAGGCGCAAAGCTGACCTAAAACACCGAGATAGTCCAGATACTCGGATTAAACGAGAATCTTGAGATAGGTGATGACCGCTAGTTATCACGGGGACCACGATGATGCAACCCAAGGTCGCCACGTGAAAAGTTAAGGACCACCACGTGTTATCACGTGAAACTAACCCGTGGTATGAGTCAGACTTGACTATGGTCAATTTTAGTTTGTGTCGACCTTTTGGAGTGAGAGGACGTGCGACTGAAAGTGAGAATGTCAACGTGAGAGTGCTTGTGGAGAAAGGAGACCCTGCCGACGAAGTGTAAAGCCGAGATCGACCATGCCAGTGTGTGAGATGGCCAGAACCTCAACGTGAATCCATGGGAGCCAACTTTGGTCAGTGAATGCTTGAAGAAGACTGTTCGTTGAATGCTGCGGGAGTTTGGATGCGAGAGCTGTTTGCTAGGACACCGACAGGACATTCTTGTATGTAAGTGTAAATACGTCAATAAACTCATGTCTCGTAAGCTCACATCGGTGTCGGCTTGTGCCAGTTGTGTAACGTGGAGCGTGTGAGAAGATCATCCACCACACACGCATGAACACTACCTAGACAACGAGAAGAAACACACACCACTTATTACAATTGGAGGCTCGAAAAACGGAGATAACCGGGCAAAACCAGAACAGCAACGGCGAGATGATGTCATGAGCTGTTACTTGCCACGCAGACGCTGAATGCCGTTAGAAGTCCGAGGCAGAAAATACTCCTGCTGAACAACTGATATGTAAGTGACGAAGTCTGCCTGAGAAAGCACAGCTTGTGAAGTCACCGATTGAAAACATCAGTTGCACAGTGAAAGCCGAATGTTTTGAGAGTTTGGACGACAGAGCAACGAAAAGTGATCCCGGAGACTATGACGTACATGCAGATGAGATTCCATTGAAAGTCTAAACGGAAAAATCGTAATAGACGGCAATGTAAGAGACGATATCTGGTGAGACGCATAGTTGCTGGAATCACCGAACAGTTGCGACAAAAATTTAACCCCTAACACGCCTGATGCTGGGTTATGTCATCACGTGGGTGAAAGGTTAAAGGACACGTAGACTGCCCTGGGTTACGTGGCACTTTGCGTCGTTCTTCAAAATCATCAAGAAGCCTACGAGAAGGAGAACAAATGGCTGTATAACATTTGCGGCGAAGAAATTGTCCACTAGGTGTCAACAGTGACAGCGCGATACAACACAACGAAATCAAAGGCCACGAAGAAATAATAAGACGAACAGAAGATCTCACGATCAAGGAGTCAACTCAAACTTCCGGGTCACGACAATGAGACACCACGAGATGAAAACACCTCTGTCAACAGCGCTGAAAATTGGCCTTTAACTAGCCAGTATTAGCGAAAGCCAGCAGAAACATTCAAGTCTGCTACAATTGGCGAACTGGGTCGTCGCTGACACAGCAAATTTGGGTCAGTGTGTGCGAGTGTAACTACAGGCCAACAGTGTGAGAGATCGTGAACTTGGACAAAACAAGGTAAAGTACTTTGATATGATTTCAAGATTGATTTAATTCAAGAGAACAGTGTTTAGGTTATATATTCAGGACATATCGGAAGCACTTGGAATTCTTAGGATTTTGTGATAATAAGCAGCAGGAAATATAACTATAAATCGTGTGCCGTGCCGGAAAAAGTAACTTGAGCCGATATAATATTTACAGTGCTTTCATAAAGTGACGAATTTTCAAGTGTGTTTAGACTCTCGTAAGATTAATACAGTGTTTCAAGTGACCGATTTTCAAGTGTGCGTACACATTAGCTTTATTAATACACCGTTTCGGATCTACTTTAGGACCGACATCAATAGAACTAGAAATATTTATTAATTGAATTTATTTATAGTGATAGTTATTATGTGCGTGCCTAATTGAAGTTAATTGATTATATTGTAAAAAAAAAATTTTTTTTCGATATTTATTTCTGAATTATTTATACTTTATACCAAAATTTATTAGGTTGTGAGTATATTATTGTGGACGATATAGTTGTTTATTTTTTATTTATTTCTGGTTGTAATTTTTTCCAATTATAAAATCATTATTTTTTTACTTCTGTAATTTGTGGGTGGTAAAAATACCATTTCAATTCGAGTTATCAGCATCATCATTATTTATTTCTGAAATTTTTTAACAAATTGTGTATGATTATTAGTATAATAATTTTCACAGTTTACATAGGACCAGTGTCATTTGCCTTCAGCATAAATATATATTTGTGAAAAAATCTTTTAGTAGATAGGGTCTTATAATTATTTACTATATTTATTCATTTAATTTATAGATAGGTAATTAATTTATAGGTTTTTATTTAATTAAAATTATTTTGTATATTTATTTAATTAAATTAAAGGTGAAATAATTAGAGATTTATAAAATTATTAATTTTATTATTACATTAGGTATAGTTTACTTAGGAAATTTAATTATTGTTTATTTATTATTGTGAATTATTTACTTGAATAATTCTAGGGTGATTTATTGATTGAGCTATCATTACAGTAGTACTAGCTTGCATATCTTATAGTGACAGCGGTTTTTAATCTACAGTTACAGCTACATCTAAGCAAGGGTAGTGCAAGTTCATTAGGAAGGAAGGTAGTCACTTAGATTATAAATAAAATTAGATAATTAGATTTTGTTTATTAATATTAGAATACTCAGTTAAGTTAGAATAACACTAGCTAATCCCTAAGTCGGTAGTTAACGACTTAGTTTCTTATTCGTTTATTTGAATTTGTATATTCAATTGTCATTGTGTCATCATTGTTAAGTGTGACAGGAAAAAATTGTAGAACAAAAGGAGGAGTAGCAAGGAATCTTGATCATCCTATTCAAGAATGTCGAGTATGGCAGAATGGATTGCGAATGGGAAGGAGTTAGGATTACAAGGTGAGGAATTGAAAAAGTATGCAGACCAAAAATATAAAGAAATGAAGGCAGAAGAGAAGGCAGCAGAGATAAAGAAGGAGAAGATAAGAGCTGAACAAGATAAAGAGAAGGAGAGGATAAAAGCAGAAAAGGAAAGAAACGAAAGGAGACTTTCGAGAGAACATGAGCTTCGTGTCAAGGAACAAGAGGGAATAGTTAGAGAGAAAGAGTTACTATTGCAGAAAGAGACAAAAGACAGAGAGTTACTTCTGCATAAGGAACTAAAAGAGCGTGAATTAGCTCAACAAAAAGAGACGGAAGATAAAAGAATACAGCTAGAGCAAGAGAGGCTGGCAGCACAAATTCACTCAGATAAAGAGAAAGCAGAGACACAGTTAAGAAGACAAGAAATGGAAAATGAATCCAGATGAGAAGCAGCCATAGAGAAAGAAAGATTAAGAGCAGAGGAAAACAGGCTCAAGAAATACTCTGGCACAGTGCGCAACTACTGCGAACATGACGATATAGCTGCTTGGTTATCGAACTTTGAGCTTCAAATGGGCATGAATAACGTTCCAAAGGAAGACTATGCACAGATTTTTCAAAATCACTTAGCCTTTGACCCACTTAAGGTTTTGGATTCAAGTCCTGAGCAGCACAGAAGGGACTTTGAATATCTCAAGAAACGTATCATAAAGGACTATAACCTTCACGAGATGGGTTACAGGAAGCAGTATGTTGGACTGAAGCCACGAAGTGGTCAGACATTTGTGGACTACCTGTCCGTGGTTCAAAACACATTTCAGAAATGGGTAGACGCAGCAAACGTAAATAACTACTACAATCTGCTAGTTGACCTGCTGATTACAAACAGAATTCTGGAATCACTGCCAGAGCAGATGGCCACGTATATAAAAGTAGTCAACCCAGCAAATGTTAAGCATATGGAGCAATTGGGTGATAATTATTACAATGCACACCCAGACATTTTCAGCTCAACAGTTAATGATGTCATCGAATCAGGAGCTGCAGCATATCAGAAACCTCAGCAAGGAAGATACCCAATGAAAGACAAGAGGTACAACAGGAAGAAAACTACTATGGTCAACTGTAGCCACTGCAATCGACAACATGGTTCAGACGCTATTTGCGATAAGAATCAATCATACGCAATGAGGGTTCAGGAGCTCATTGCCAAGAGGAAGAACAAGCTTAATGACTACAACAGGGTGTTAAAATGTTTTTCTTGTTTATGTTATGGCCATGTACGTAATCAATGTGCTTTTAAACGACAGATAAAAGAAGCACATGTGGATTATGGGTTGTCTGATGAAGACTCAGGTTCTGATACGTATGAGGGTGATGCTGTTAAAATTTGTTGCATTAATAATAACTGCTTTGTCTGTACAGAATTTCAAGCTGAGGGTAGCCTACCATGCGGTCACAAAGTACCAGTCTACAATGCTAACATAGCACATGGCCAAGGAAGTTTAACACTACACAAAGGTATGGTGCATGGACGAACCGTATCAGTCCTGAGAAATAGCGGCGCCACGATATCAGGAATTCGCCAGGCATTAGTTAAACCTGAGGAGGTAACACAAAAGTTTATTACCTGTAGAACCTTTAGTGGCAACGTTGAAACATATAGATTAGCCTATGTATGTGTGTCAACACCATTTTTAACAAAGAATATTTATGTTGTCATGTTACCATCATTGAGTGCAGATTTTATCATAGGTAACAGAGAAGACTTAGAAAAGGTATCCGAGAATGACATCATGAAATGGGAGACAGAAAACATTCCAGTCAGCAAAGAGAATAGTGTGAATGATGTGACTCCAAACCCCACATCCACTGTGGAAGTAATGCAAGATGGAGGTTGAAATGAAAGCAATAGTATGAATGACTTGAATGAAAGCATAGAGACTGGAAGTGTCCAGAACATAACAAAAAGTGAGAAAGTAAAAGGTATACTGAGAGAGTGGCATTAATGACAAGTATGACTGCAGAACAAATGATGAGAAAAAGCAATGATAAGACTGAAAGGAAGAAGGGTAATAGTATGAAAGACAGGTATCCAAATCCCAAACCCAGTATGCAAGATCATGTACAGAAAAAATAGAGGAAAATGTATTTTAAAAAGAAAATTCTGAGCACCAATGGGCAAAATCAAAGTCAAGAAATACATGGCTGTAAAATTAACAGTTTCATTCAATGTACTTGCAGTCAAAAGTTTTACAGGTTTTTGGAACTGGAAGAAGAAATAAAAAGAGCAAGAACAGTTTGTTGGGCAACCAAAGGTTATCACGAACTAAGAGACTCAAGTCGAACACACCAAGATAACCGCTCACAGCATACAGTCAAGTATATGTGGTTACTGCAACACATATTGTTCATTTTATGCCAATTTCTATTTGTAACAGGTGAAATGAATTTGCAACTATTCTATACTATCAACCTAATTCATGATCTACAACTTTTATGAATTATCTATCCTGTTCATAGAGACTGTTTCATCTCGAAATTATATATTTCTACAGAAATTTGTCAAATTCTGAAATGGGGTACATTATTAGCATTAGTGCTTCTGAAACTATTACTTTTTGATCAGGTCTATTTCAAACACTTTCCTCATTCTGAAACTTTGAATTGTTGAAACCAGTTTTAGTTTGTCATGAACTTTAATAAAATGAACTTTGTTTTATATTAATGTTTCATGAATATGTGGATATCACATTGCAGCATATATCTAGTACGAAAGTATTTATTACTGATGAATTGCAGAATTGATTAACATCTATGTTGTAAAATAAATCATGTCAACATTTCAAAACAATATTTTAAAATTATGTGATGCCAATCATCAAACTATTGCAGATCTAAATGAATACAGATGTAGACATTATTTTCCAGTTTTATATTGGTCACAAAAATTAACATCTACAAAGCAGAAGTACAGCACATTTGAGAAAGAAGCATTAGCATTAGTTCTGAGTCTGAAGAAATTTCAAAAGTATTTGTTAGGGAAAGAATTCACGATCTTAACTGACAATTTAGGTCTTACTAAATTGATGACCATGTAGTCAACAAACAACGCTAGAGTGTACAGATGGGCTCTATTGATTGCACAGTTTAAATTTAAAATTTAACACATCAAAGGCATCCACAATCACCTGCCTGATGTAATGTCCAGATTAAAGAATGATAAATCTATTTTAGTATGTATGTCTGAATATTTGCTTTGTAATTGTTCATCGACACATATGATTTATATATGTATGTGTATTATGTATAAATTGTGTATATCATGTCATCGTGACGAATACTGAACATAGACATAAGGTGACAAGACGAAATAGTTTGGAATTAGATATGAAAATTTATTAACTACAAAATGTAAACAATATTGTAGAATTGAATATGCAAATTTATGACGATGAAATATGCTATTTAATGTTTTGAACATGTAATGTCACTCAACAATTGAAATGTATACAGGGAATTTAGGTGATTAATATATCAGGAAAAACGTTGTAATATTTTTGAAAACGTAAAGGGAGATAAGTATGAGAAATGTAATAAAGACTAGTGGGAAATCACTATAGGTAGGTGAAATAAAATCCATAGCAACTATAAGGGAAATAAATGAATATCCAATGGAAAAACAACATCAGTGAATGTTCAGTGAGTATAGTGGCAAGGGTGGGACTTTACAGGTTTACATTATTGTTTCATAGCCGCTATGGATTTCCGCACTTGAAAGAGTAGTGCCTGGGGTGATTTTCTGTCGTTTGACAGACTGTGGGATGAGGTGGGAAACGCGTAGAGCCTTTATGGTCTTCCGCAATTGAAAGAGTATTGCCTGGGGTGTTGATTAAATTAAGCCACATAATACTCACTGGGCATGACAACTGACAAAAGTTCCAAAGGTAAAACATGAATTACCCAAAAGGGTTGGAATAAATTCTTTACCTCTGATACCAGTGAAAATACCCAAGCATTACATAAAATATACTCGTATCCATTAACGATAATGATTAAAAAAAGTGAACTTTTTTTTAATACGGGGGAGGGAGAATGTAATGGGGGATATTTTCACCTAGATTAGGAAGGTCACACACACTTATTACACTGACGAGAAGGGCTGCCATTACCAGTGATTTTATTCTCTCAGGCTTAATTTTTTAAATATCTATCTATATATGTATATATATATATACTGTACCCGGCCACGCGTTTGCTGTGGCATAGTTTTGCTAAATGGAAAGAAAATAGAAATCGCACGTGTCTAATACAACCATTGTCTTCTCAGATTAGAGATAGTCATTAGCAAACACCGTGTGCTATTTTTTTCACTGTCGAAAGCCGTGTGCTATTTTTTCACTGTCGAAATCTTGTTTGATGCTGCGTGTAATTGATATTTAATGAGTGCAAAAATAAAAACTCCCGCCAACTGTGAGACTTGTTCTGTGATCTTTTTTCTGTTATCCAAAAAATTTAAAGTGCAGCAGAAATTCACAGGAAACTTAGTTACTTATTTAGTTAGTTAGTTGGTTGGGTTATCCTCATTGCACTCCGGACATGTCCATAGGTGCTCAGATCCTCCCCTCAGTATGAACCCCAACGTCCGATGGCTAATAGTACCAGTTCTATGTTGATTAACAGGTCTTCTGGCGTGTCTGGTGTGCGTCTTGTTTTTTGCTGTGCCGATCTTAATTCCCAAGTCTGCCATTCTGGCGAGTGATGTGGATTCACTGCCACCAAAGTCCTCTATCCTTCCCATTTCTCTGAGGGCATTGATAATATCAGCATGATCCATAGGCTGACCGTCGGTAGTGATAGCGGATCCAGCCAGCCTGTCAGAACGATCTGGTCACCGAGGTGTGTTTCCTGTAGGACAACAACGTCGTTGCTGTAGAGGAGCTTCTCAAAAATGGGTCGGTGTTGACTGAACGAAGCGCAGTTCCAGTAGAGAACACGAACATACTTTAAACTGAGTCTCTCACATTTCAGTCGCTTCCTGCAGGCGCCACCGTGCTTGCCTGTTCGCGTTCTCCTTGTCCGTCTACGGGTTGTTTTGAATTGGTAAATAGTCGCCATCGGACGTCGAATACACCCTGTACTCCATTATATATACTTTAGCTTGACTTCCTGTGATAGTTTGTGCCAGGAAATTTTCGTCAGTTAGCCAAACTATCGCAGATAGTAATGAAGTGTATGGCTGGTTTCCGTCGTAACATGCCAAGATAGAACAGACACATCTATGAAACTTCACAAGCGCATGCAGTAAACTGGGGTGCACTTTCTGAATTAGCATGGTCTAGTCCATATTCTTGATTTTCATCTTTCCTTTAATTATTTTCCCCCTAAAATACTTCATAAACTCGCGCTTGAGAAAATGCGCAAAAAAAAAAAAAAATTATACGTACAACTGATATTAAAAAAACCAGACTTTCAGAGATTTCCTTCGTCCTTTTCCTGATTTCAATTGCGGTATTGCTTCATCTTCTGTTGCGCGAGGAGTTGTAGATTTTTCAATATCAAAAGTGTCACCATTTGCAGTGTCTCTTATTGTACTGTCTCCAATTAAAGTGTCTCCATAGGTACTGTCTCCATTTGTTAATTCTTCCAGTGTTGTAAATTTGGTGTGGTAGCAGCTGTAGACGAATTTAGTGCCACGGATTCTAGTTTGTATTTCATAAATGTTACTCGTAGAAATCTGCCAGCATTGCAGGTCTGCACACAAACGAAGAAACGTAATAATCAAGCATGTATGATCTCCTCGGTAAAAGCTGGCTCCAATGGGTCGCCAATGCCAATGCAATCGTGATTTTTTTTTCTTGTCTTCGAAAAATTCAACATACCAGTAATAATGCCTCGTTGAATCGGTTTTTCCTAAGACAGTTTTTATAACGTGCAAATCAGACATTACGGTGCACATTAGTCTTACAGCAGTACTACTGGAGGTATGGACATAATTAAAAATAAAGTCATGCCAAATTGTGAAACCCGCACCGATGGCAAAAGACTAGGAGGCTTCAATTGAATGAATTAAAAGTGTGAAAGGAACTGCAAAAACAATTCTCATGTAAGATGTTTATAATTGCTTAAATATATCATGACTGCTAATCAAGTGACATCACGGTGCAGACGAACGTCGTGACGTTAATGTAATTTCTATCATACTTTAAGGGTTTTGTGTGTGAACGAAGAAAAAAAAAATTATCCAAATAGCATGATGTTCTGTTAAAACAAAAGAAAATGGATTTTAAAAAAGGAAAGAATGAGAATTGAAGATAAGCAGATACATCAAGAAAGGAATTTAAAACAGAAAGAAGCAGAGTTGAAACAATAGCTTTGTACAAGAAAAAGATTCAAAAGTTAAAGAACTCCAGATAAGACAGGAGAACAGCTGCAGGCTGAAAATGGAAAAGCAGAACCACAAAAATAATTAAAGAGATAAAAAATGAACCACGAGAAAAGCGGCCATCTAGAAAAGAAAAAAAATCACGTCAGATGAAACCAAGCACATAAATACAGTAATATCATTAGAAATAATTGTGAGCATGACGAATTACAAATGTGAATGCATAAAGTTTCCGATAAAGTTTATGCTTTGATTTTCACACACACACACACACACACACACACACACACACACACACACACACACACACACACATTGGCTTTTGAATCGTTGACAATTTTACAATCCATCCCTGAAAAAAAAAAGACTTGATTTGAATATATCAAAGAATCAACCCTGAAACATTACAACCTTCATGAAGTAGGTTTCCAAAACAGTTTTTTAAACCTAAAATCTAAAGAAAAAAAATCAACTCTTACGGATTTTTTTTTCTAAGTACAAAATACTTTTTAAAAGTGGATTGAAGCGTAAAACGCAATAAATGACTATATATACTGGTGGATCTACTTTCAAGAAATAAAATATTAAAACCCCTCTCAGAACAATTGTTGACATTTCTAGGAAAGAAGAAAAAAAAAACACTACCGCTGTTACAAATAGTAAACATTGATAAGAATTATTATGCAGCCTTTCCTAAAAATTTTATTATTACCATTTTATAAATCATAGAAGTTAAAGCATTGACCTATAGTAAACCTCACCAACATATTCCTTATGGCAAAGACCGCAACTGTTATAAGAAAGAGGCAGTGATCATTAAGGTTCAGTATTTTAAGAGAAATCATTATGATGAATCTAACATTGAGAGAGACACTGGTGCTACAGCTCCTGGAATTCACCAAATGATTGTTAAGACTGAAGAATTAAAAGACAGGTATTTCGACTGACAAATATTTAGTAGCAATAATTAAAAAAAATGAAACTGCTAATGTATCAGTAAGAACTCCATACACAGAAAAGGCAAGACGTGTCGCAGTGTTATCATCATCACTTGCCGAGTTGATTTTGGGCAACAAAGATAATTTGAATTGTTTGAGAGAAGAAGGCATTGTCAGATGGAAACAAGAGACATTCCAGTAGTTAGTGAGAGTATGAAAAATATCCTTCCAGCCTCAAAAGAGAGTGTAATGTTGTTAAAGAAAAAGTATATTTGCGAGAGTACAAATAGGGTGAAAAGCGCATGAAAAAAAAAATGAAAACCCCCCGAAGGAGACATAGAATAATGCATGGTAAGAGAGAAAGTCGAGTGTGGAAGAAGTGAGAAATAAGACTGATAGTTGTCAAACCAGAACAGAGAAAAGGGAATTAAATGAAAGTAGACTGCATCAGCGGGTTCTTTCGTAATATCCTGCCCCAGATAACCTGAATGACAGTCTAACATTTTAGATGATGGTATTACTGCATTTCCTGGCTTTCTGATGTTTTTAATGACCCTTAAACATCTAGAACTGGCCATAGGCCCAACCTACCTACGTCCCACAAGAGTTTGCCATGATTGCCTGCAGCCTAGGTCTCACGACTGCATGCAGCCTATCTACAACCCCCTAATATATTAGACATCCCGTGACCTGTGGATTCCCCTATTTTGATGTAGTATTTTAGAAAAACACACATCAGTGTATTCAGCATTCAAGAACAGAAAGTAAGTTGGGCAAACGAAAAATTTGTTTCAAAAACCAAAAACATGCACACACACACACACACACACACACACACACACACACACACACACACACAAACTAAAAATAATCCAGTGAATATTTGTATTAACTGAGTAACTTTATTAACTGTCTTTTCAAGAAATCCTGTTGTTCGTTGAAATGAAAATTATATATTACAAAAAAAGGTGTAATGAAAGCCTAACAGGAAAAAATATCCTGATCACAAACGGAAAGGCCAGAACCGTCCACTATACTACATACACAGATGAATTAGGCTGGTAAAGTACAATATATTGGTAATGTCGCAGATTTTTCTAATAACATTAAATAGGATCTTCCACAACTCACAACTCTTTTTAATTATTTAAAAAAAAAGTTGTCAACTTCTTAAAAATTTTAAATTATTTGCATTACTATTGCTGAAGATATTACTTTGTGCTGATAATGATTGTCTTTTTCTGTTAGTACTTGCTCTAGTTAAAACTCCTACATACCTGCCTGTCTATATTTGTACCTCCTTGTTATTGTCAGCTTTCTCACCCCTGCAGGGATCACTTTCAGCATGACGTTGACTATAAATGTCTTTTATGGGCCACCTACTGCTAGGTTAATGCTAGTATGACCACCACCTACTGCTGGGTTAATGCTAGTGTGACCACCACCTACTGCTGGTTTAATGCTAGGGTGACCAGACTTGTGTTGTTTTTTTTTTTTTAAATAAGATAAGTGTCAATTTGTGTTTCATATCTTGTTGATGCCAAGTGATTTATACTTGAACATCTGTTGATTTATTAGATTTTCTGTCTTTCAGTGGTGATTTCGATTTAAGTGTCTATTTATTTGTTAAAGTTTATGTTGATCTGTTGTTATTTATATTTGAATTCTTGTCTCTTACAGAGAATAGTGTATAATTCAGTAAACATTGAAAAAATGCAGGGTGTGTGTAAAGTCTCTCTATACTCTGTATTAAAATTTAAAAAAAATGTGTATGTCATGACGTGCTAAAATGTCATTAAATTAATTACAATAGTCACTGCTATCTTACAACGCTGTTTTTAAAAATTTGAAAGTACCCTAAAATAGACATTATAAACGCGGCAGGAAATGTCCGCAACGAGTTTCTAGACACGACTGTACATGTATCTTTATAATTTTTTTTTTTTTTTAAATACCTTCTACAGCCTTCATGCGTATCAAACGCCATTTCGAAACACTCGTTCATCCCTCCTCCCCCAAATGTGCCTCCTGTTAT
Source organism: Candidula unifasciata (assembly GCA_905116865.2). Classification (NCBI taxonomy): domain Eukaryota; kingdom Metazoa; phylum Mollusca; class Gastropoda; order Stylommatophora; family Geomitridae; genus Candidula; species Candidula unifasciata. The sequence goes on from CAJHNH020000299.1 coordinate 270,411, forward strand.
AACCAATTCTGTTTCGAATGCCAACAAATACTCCAGCTGACGACAACCATTAACTGCATTTTGCTTCACGACTGACTACATTTTTATTTATTGTCAAGTTCTTTGTTTTCGGAACGTGCGAACGCAGAGTCTCAACATCGGATAGAGGTGAACTCTAGACCAGGAGATGTGATTCAATAAACTGGTGGGTCAGTGGCCAGGGCAGAAAGAATGCATGGGGTTTCATTTGCCGAAGCATTCGAGAGAGGGATGACTGAGAAGTGTGTGTTCTACGACATTACCACAGCCAACATGAGATCGGAGGTTGAGGTGGTAACAGTTCCATACTTTGGGTGGAGACAATCTCAACAGCACATGAAGACATAGTGGCGGATGGGCAAAGCAAGGTGGAATTACGTTTTCGTCGAATAGAATGGCTTACATCAATCTAGAGTTTACTGCTGGGGAGAGCTACATAAAAATGTTGGGCTCTCATCCAAACTTCTACCCCCGCAGTACTGCGGCCTGATATATCCGTTCGGGTCGCAGTCCAATTAAAAATATGCCGGCTCCATATAACGAAACAAATGCTCTAACAGAGTCTCAGCGATATGTTACTTGCGGACCTGTTTCTTTTTTTTTTTTTTCTGATTACCTGACAATTCTTAGAGACGCAACACTGCAGACGATAGAAGCAGAGGACGATAATAGCAACCGTTGACACTTTCCACTGTCGAACTTTCTGTCGACGAACAAATCGCGGCAAATCTAGGATCGGCTCGGGGAAAAAAAAATGCTCTAACAGGGTCTCAGCGATATGTTACTTGAGGACCTGTTTCTATGTCTATGCCTCCCCTCCGATCGTATCCCAAACGCCGCACCGCGCGGCGCGGATAGGGGCTAAATTAGATGGCTGAGACTCTCGAGCGGCAGCTACCGCATCTCCTGCAACTTCCTCCAATTACTTTGCTCATGAGTCCGAAGCACATAGTTTAGCCCCCCATCAGCGCCGCTCGTGGCGGGGCGGGGGCTACTCTCGGTGGTGAGTTAATCGCGTTTTGCGCATGCCGACAAGTCTGACATCTACGGCTGCTAAATCCACAATTGGAAGAACAGTATTGCTAATCTGCGTGAGAGCGCGTGGTCTACCCGCCATATCGCTTTCATCGTCTGTAATGTCTCGAAATTGTCAACGGTCGCTTTTATCGTTTGCTAGTATCGTCTGCAGAAAACGCTCGACATTGTCACAGGTCGCTTTTATCGTCTGCAATGTTGCGTCTCGTGACATTGTAAGGTACTTCTAATTTGTTCCTCGGCGGGAACTCAGAAAAGCCCGTACTTTTAATTGGACTGCGTCCCGAACAGATATTTCAGGCCGCAATTCTGCGGGGTAGAAGTTCGGAGGAGAGCCACATTTTGCCTTTGCTGTGCAGGCCTATTTGGGAACGAGCAGATAGACAGGTTGTGTCATGAACCTTTTTCCGACCGTATTGACTTAGGGATAGTATTAAGCATAATGACAGACAACTTTGAAAATCTTTATCATGAACAACAAGCAGCCATCAGAGCAGCTGGTGAAACATCTGATTGGTTCGAGGTGCTAAAAGGAGTGAGGCAGGGGTGTATTCTCTCACTATACCTATTCAATATATACGCAAAAAAATATAATGAGAAATGTCAAAAATGACCAGACTTGTGACAGTTATGATCCGCTAAAAATTTGTGGCAACCCTATTTTGGAACTCCACTATGCAAATCATACAGTCCTTTTTTAACAGCGTAAAGGGAATAGAAACTTTAGTATTGTCTGACGAAAAGCACAGTCAAGATCAAAATCTGTTCTTGAATTTAAAGAAAACGAAAATAATGTCAACAGATAAAACTTGCTGTCACCCAAAAATAACAATAAATGTTAAATAAATAGAAAATGTCAAAAACTTTGAATAACTAGGCGCTATAATAAACAACAATGGGGACTGTTCGACAGAAATTAAAAGAAGGATGGCAATAGCAATGCAAAGATTGAACAGCCATAAAAGTCTATGGTTAAGCACCAGCAAGGAGATAAAAATAAGAAGTTTGAGAGCATGCATCTTCCCTGTGGCTATATACGGATGTGAGTCGTGGACTATCTCTCAGTCCTTAAGAAAGAGAATAGGGGCGTTTGAGCTGAAATGCTATAGAAATATTCTCAGAATATCTTGGACGAAGAAGAGGAGCAATACTGACATCTTGAAAGTTCTGAACATCAAGAAAGATTGGCTAATAAACAGCATCCTTTCTCGAAAACTGAAGTATTTTGGTCATATAAAGCGCCATGACGGATTGGAAAAAAATTATAGCAGAAGGCATAGTACCAGTAAGGAGGGGCAGGGCCGACCAGCACGAAGATGGGCACAGGATATAAGTGACTCCTTCAGTGTAAAAGTGCATGAGGCGGGAGAACTGGCGAGAGACAGTTTCTTTCAGAAGACTGTGACGAGAGCGACGTCCTGCTAAGGACCTGCTACATGATGATGATAATGATGACAGACAACCAAACCCATATGCCATTGAAGCCAAACATTCACAGAGCACATATATAATTCTTCGAATTACAAAACAATAAACAGCAGGCAATTAGCCGCATAAACGGTGGGCAACCATATCCCAAACAAGGCCGTGGCGACTTTGAAATTGTCACTCACTCCTGGGCCACTCTGTTCTGCAGAGAATACCTGGGCCTGAACCCACCAGCTTCATAAATGAGATCTTTCCCCTGCTCCTGGACTCCATGCTGGGACTGAGGCACCTCTTCGGCGTGGAGGCCAATGTCAGGACAGATCCAAACACCAGTTACAGCAAAACCTGCTCAAATACCTGGCTAGGTACCCATATTACACACTGACCAAAAATCCAATATATTTCGAACACTGTACATGGTTGAAATAATGCTACTGTCAACTAAACACATTACTATGTGTACTATCAGTCACCACACCTAATTAAATTGACGCGCTACGATCTAACTGTCGCATAAAACACGATTGAGTCGACACTCCTAATGTTCAGGCACAGAACTCCTCGTTTGTTGCGCCGACAGTCGGTTTTGTCCACTGTCGCAATTCAGTCACCATGAACCTCGGGGCTTCGTTAGCGGTCAGCTGGTTCTGTCATGACCTTCTGTCAGGATTAAGTACAGACATCAACACTTATTATCATCATACATTGTATCCCATACTTACACTAAACTGTCATGTTGACTCATCTGGCCAACCTCTGATATTAGGGGAAAGGGGATGAGGTGATAGTGTACTGCAACTGCACAAGGTAGAGGTGATAAAACACTAGGTAACAGGTTCTTGTTGGCACCGTTCCGTCTGTCCGGACGTTAGTGTTGTACTGTGCTATGAGCAAGTGTAATATTGTACTAGGGGAAAGCCTTGTATTGTTATATGAGAATTCATGGGATTTACAACCCATGGCTATTGAATTGTGACGCTCAGCTCTTCGTTTTTTTTTTCTGCAATTATTTCTTGCTTCATTCTTTTCCTGGTGTGCTACGTCAACGCAAGACGACCCATGGCCTTTTGTTCCCACTTTTCCACATCAATACCTGTATCATTCACGGTCTGACTGCACACATCTTTTGTAACGTAGTAGAGGTCGACCTAAACATATTTTATTCATCTGTAATTCATCGTTAGGTATTTCCTTGGGGACTCGACCATCCTCAATCTCTTGGTGTGACCCCACCACCTGAGCCTTCGTAGACTAAGCATTGAGAAAACTTGTAATACCTTCTCTATCCGATACATCAGTGTTTGCGATATTGTTCCGTCACTTAATGCCAGGTGTTCTTTTTTAGGCATCTTACGAGAAAGCTTTTTAACCGTTTCTCCTGATGCAAATACGCTGATCCTGTTTTACTGCCAAAATGAAGACTGACATAGAAGAGTGTTTGTTTCATTAGGGAGCTTTTTGTTCTCCCAAACTCTTCTTTGTTAATCTGCTCATTATTGTATCTGCCTTACCAATCCTGGTATTGATTTCTTGGTCCCGCGATAGTTTTTTATTCACTGTGAATCTCAGACAGCGTCAATGTATGTGTTTCATATTCTGTTGATGCCTGGTAATTTAAATTTGAACATCTTTTGATTTATTAGATGCTCTGTTGTTCAGTAGTGATTTACATTTAAATGTCTGTTTGTCGGATTTTAAGTTGATCCGTTATGATTTGTATTTGAATTCTATTTTGTTACTAAGAACAATGTTTAATTCAGCAAACAACACTGAATAATACGTAGTTTTGTAAAGTCTGACTACACTTTGTATGCAGGGGAAAAAAAACCCACTAATTTATGATGTCATCCTAACATGTGCATAAAAAGTCATAAAGCTAGTTATAACAGCCACTTCTAAAGTCTAAGGCTGTGTCTGGGAAACCGGATTTTCTACATTTTCTACAGTCATCCATGTGCATCAACCGTGATTTTGAAAGCCACCCCCCTCCCTTACCCCAACCTAAAAAAAGATTCTTTCTCTGATAAACTCAACGAAATTTTTGGATGTCGTATTGTATCTCGTTTTCAAAATGTGGTCTAACTACAAAGTGTAGTGAGATTTACAAACACCCCGAAAAATTTACAGTGCCTCAAGGTATGTGTAATAACAATAATTACAACTAATAGATGACAACAGAAGTCAATGGGTAAAAACAAACAGAAAAGAAACAAAAATAACAGACAACGTACACCAGCAATTACTTGTTCAGGCTAAGAAGAATAAAACTTCACACATTACACACAACTCAGTGTGCAGTACACGCCACTAGATTCGTGTTACCCTTTTATTCAAACCATACATGACTGAACTTCTCAAATTATTCATAAATGAATGTATGGCATTACTCATGACTGTATGCTTGTCATTACTCTTGACTAAATGTTCGACATTACTTATGACTGAATGTTTGACATTACTCATGACTGAATGTTTGACATTACTTATGACTGAATGCTTGACATTACTCATGAATAATTGCTTGACAATACCCATGACGACTGAATGACTAACATTACTCATGACTGAATGTTTGACATTACTCATGACTGAATGTTTGATATTACCCATGACTAAATGCTTGACATTACTCATGACTGAATGTTTGACATTACTCATAATTGAAATGTTCCCATTACTACGAAAACGACCAACTTTTGGCACAGAGATAAAAATAACCATTTCTTACGGACATCAAGGTGATAAACACGAAAATGGCAATGAAAAAGTGAAATTGACTATATTTTCTGAGAAAAAAATCATTACATATAAAAGAGGCATATATTGTTGTAAATTATACATAGTCTTATGATTTTAACCTCTTCCTCCCTTCACCCCTCCCCCTCCCCATGACCTCTTTTTAAAAAAAAAAATTATTATAATATGCAGTTTTAAAAAAAATCGTATTTTTTTCAACTGGAAAACAAAAATGGAATATGTTGTGTTCCCAATTATCGTTTTGAAGGTCACTGAGCAAGTAATGAAAGTGGCCAGTTTCCAGCAGTGGTCAGCCAGCATGGACGTTGTCCAGTTTCCTTGGTATCGTCTCTCCATTGTAGCGTGGCCGTGGTGAAAACGCCCGTGGGGCGCATGAGTAACCACGCCAAAGTCATTAGGGAAGAAATCCAAGTGAGAGGATAGAAATGACATTTTTAGGTACAAACTGCAGCCAAGATAGAGAAACTGGGACAACATGTCATCAAGCACTTCCTTGTAGTTTGCCCAGCACTGACATACCAAAAAAATTTATTTGCTGCCATTTAGTGAATCTATGAAAGGGGTTGAGAGAGCTGATTGTAAATTCAGGTACAATACAGTTATTATTTTTTCCTTTTCTTGTCTGTGTGTGTATTGGCACAGGTGGAACCATGCAGAAATAGCAGCCATTTACATGATTGATGGGTTGTCTGCAAACTGTAGGAACTGCAAACGGCATTGATACATTTTCCCTTTACACGCGTTTCTCAATATTGCTGTGACATCTTTTTTCTAGCGTACAAAATCACTTTACCGAAAATTTAACAAACCATTTTGTCTGCACCGTTAACATACTTTACAAGCATTCTTATTGCTGGATTCCAGATGAAATTACTTATTCATGTTTCAAGAATTTGATGTTTCATAACATTTGCATCAATGTTGGGTAACAATTCTTCCCCTAATTGAGGGGCGTTTGTTTGACTGATGCAGTTCACACAACACACTTCATTCTGCAGTTATAAACACAGTATTTGGAAACGTTAACACTCGTACTATTTACAAACTGTGTTGCAAATACATGACCATCTATGAATCGCCTAAGTGCCAGTCAATTATTGTTACTGCTATTTCGTGTTCGGCACCTCAAAATTAGTCAAGCTTTGTGTTCATATCAGAGTCAGGATTGTATTGTCTGATGTTACCTGGTTTTTGATCTCTTCTCATAACCAGTGGCGGAACTGTTCACATTACTAAATCACATTATCCATTATACTCATAATTATAAATTTACACTTTCATTGATACTACCTGCACGTAGTTATTACCGCAAAGATAATAACTTAATTTCCCATGATGCAACATTCGAATGCTCTAAAATTATTATTCACTTGCCGTTGATGCCAGATCGGGTTTATTTTGGGAATGAGCACCATGTGTCTCCGGAAAAAAAGTGTCAGTCTCTACCTCATTCTCGCCTGATTTATTTTCTCTGTGTTTTTCTTTTTCCCTTTTACTATCTGCATTCTGTTTATTGCCTTTCTGTTTATTTCGAACACAATTCATAAACACATAACCTAGAATAAGGCCTACAGTAAATGACAGTATGTAAACTACATAATAAAGGACATGGCTTTTGGTTAAGATCCCTATTACTATTCCTGGCTTTGGTGTTGTGTGGATTATTTCCGTTCCTGTAGGTTGATAAATGTTATACGTTACACCATTGGTACTTTCTTCTATGGTTTTTGCGTTTTGCGGTGTCCATGTGTTTGGTGTTGTAGCTTCAATAGAGGAAGTTGATGGCCGTGGATCTAGTTTGTCCCTCATGGCAGTCACCAGCGGAAATCTTCCAGCCCTGCATGCCTGCACGTAGAGAAATAAATGTAATATATAATAACAATACATGGCACCGTGCTTTCGACCACGGAGATTCGCTACACTTGGTAATAATATACCGATAACTCCACCAAGAGACAGACTGACTTTGTACTTACTAAAGAAAGGAGCATTTTTGTTGCATGAGCACACTCTAATGGTCGAGGTGGCACTGGTTATAAAACATACAAACATCTTACATTCAAGAAGACCAGAAAGATCTCATTAAGAGAGTAAATAAGAAGGAGTAACATACAGTTACAAACTAAGAAACATCACTCACACAACCATCACCTGTAGTTGTCAATATTGAGAATGACACAGTGATTGTAAAACTACGAGGCTTTGTATTGCAAAAGAACTACATGGAAAAGGAAAGCTTAGGAACAAACGAAGCTCCAATAAAAATTCACCTTCGTGTTGCGAAAAAGTTAAAAACAGACAAGAAAAGGCAGTTAAGTTTAAAAAAAAAAGACTTGCACCAATGAATGAATGAATTAATTAATTAATTAATAATTCAGAAATTGACATCACTGCACTCTGGACACTCCCATACCTGCCCCGTCCCCTCCTTCGGTAACCAGCAAAGTGTTGACATTCTGATAGTAAAAAATTCGCAACTTTTCCCCTTTAACATCTTCCGGAAACTCTACTCACCCACCGTTGAATGAGTCTTTCAGTGTATAAATTCCCTATCTGTTCTTTTGCACTGTCTAACTGATCCCATAGTCTTCACCACATCTGCTTTATCATAATTTGATTTGATTCAAGAACCGACATAACAGCATAGGGACATTCCCATAAGCGCTCCGTCCCAATCTTCAGCAGCCAGCGAAGAGTTCCGATACTAATATCGCCAGTAGCATTCTGATTAAACGTCCGTCTTGCCTTTCCTCTGAGCCTCAAGCATCTGCCAGCACCTATAGTCACTCCCCGCTGCATCAATCTCACCAGGCAATAACCACGTCAGCATTATCATGTATCAGTTTTCCACTAAGTTGTGCAGACCCAGCTAGTCTGTCCGTCTGTTCATTTCCCAACACACCAGAGTGCCCCGGTGAAAAAAAATGCAGACAATACTCCTCACCTGTGTTCTCGGCAGCGAAGCATGCTACTATGCACGAAGCATACCTGTTCTAATCTTCCTCAGCGTGCTTTCTGAATCAGTTACAAACCCGATGTGTGTGTGTGTGTGTGTCGTGTTCTCTAGCCAGCCGAAAGCTGCAGTGACCGCCTCCACCTCCATTCTTAAGCTGGATGTTGTGGTATCATATGATCCGCTCTCCTGCACCAAACATCGACCAATAACTTTTGCTAAGATGCCCCAAGCACTTCTTTTGCCTCTTGACACTGAACCGTCTTTGTAAATGTTTAAATCCTCAGAGCAAGCATTATTTTGATTTAATTTCTGAATTTCCACCTCTGTGGCACCTTCTGGCCAGTCTCTGCATTCCCGGCTCAGTGTGATTATGACTCTACACAAATATGACTGTTCATGTGGCACTTTGGCCCACTCTTTTCCTCGCCCAATGTTCTCAGGGATGCAAACCTCTCTGATTGAGTCGTCTGCCTGAGCCATCCATGACATCCCTTTTATCAGCTGCTGACCCTTAACTGCACCCAGAGCTTCATGCAGAGGGTGGTCTATGTCTGCAGCTTCCCTAAGATATGACTTAGCCTGCAGCACCTTGTGCCTACCTGCAACCGTCAGCAAACCAAGGATGTATCGCATACACACCACTAGGGTGTCTCTGGTGCAACCCAGAATCGACGCCTTCTGAATACGCTCTAGTTTTATCTGCTTTATCATATAGTAGCTCACCCCACAGAGGAGGGACAGCAGCTAATCTATCAGACAGCTCTTACCTCGCACACCTGAATATCCTAGACAAAAATACGATATACTTTTGATCTGTATCTTATCAAATGATGCCATTTTCTCTGATCGCAGGACACCAGTTTTAATTTTCCGAGGACTGCTCTGTGAGTCGATTTTAATCACAATATGTTGGGCTGTGCTGCTCTCAGGCCATAAGGAATCTGTCGATACTGCCTCCACCTCCAAGCTCTTACTCGGTTTAGTGAGATGTACGCAAGACTCTCTATTTTCAGTATTGAGACTTTTCGCTCGTGTTTGAGTATGTAGATATATATATATAGTTATATATATATATATATAACAAACTCCTGTCCTCGACGCTAGGACTTTGAATCTCTTTCCAAATGAAGCCTAAAAAAATGTTTATAGTCTTTTTTAAAAATATTTTAGTTGTTCACCATGTTTTAGCTCTCTATTTAACAATGCTGATTTTACAGTATTTCGCAGTTCTATGAAAACGAAGAAGTAAAAGAAGCAATTAAAAAGAAAAAAAGACCTATATAAACAGTGGATAAAATCAAAGAAAGAAGAAGATTATATAAACTATAGAATGCAAAGTAGAGAAACCAACAGGAGTGTCAAGACAGCAAAACAATCATCCTGGGAACGTTTCGGTGAGTCACTAGCGGAAAATGAGAAAATAGCCAGCAGAAGTAGTTAAAAATATGAGGAAAAGAGGTGAGAGCTACAACCGCACTGAAATAATTAATGATAAGACAGGAAGGCCATTGATAGATCCACCCGAGATATCAGAAAGACGGAGGGAATACTTAATGAGCTCTTTAATCCTCTAGGAGATCATCAGGAAAGAACAAATGAAGAGCACAGAGCAACAGTGTTAGAACCACACATACTAATGTATGAAATAGAAAAAGTCATTAAACAGTCTCCCAAATATAAAGCACCAGGAGCTGATAGATTACCAACAGAAATAATTCAAGCAGCAGGGGAAAGCAGCATCAGATGGCTTCATAGAATATTAAATGCAGCTTGGGTACAACAAACGGCCCCTATTGATTGGCAACATGCATTAGTTATACCATTGTGGAAGAACAATGGAAGCAAACAAGAATGCGGTCAATATCGAGGCATCTCTCTTTTAAGCCATGTTGGCAAAATGTATGCCAAGATAATAGAAACAAAACTGAGACCAGTGATAGAACCACAGCTGGCAGAAGAACAGATGGGATTTAGGAGAAAAAGAAGCTGCACAGATGCAATCTTCACACTTAAACAGTTAATAGAAAAGAACATTGAATACAATAAGAACTTATTTGTGGCTTCGTAGACCAGGAGAACGCATTTGACAGAGTCGACAGACAATTATTATGGAAAGTAATGGCAAGATATGGAGTAAGCGAACACCTCATCGAAGTGTGCAAAAGTTTATACAGGGATTGTAGAAGTGTAGTTAGAATAAATCAGGGAACTTCTCATCCTTTCACAGTGACATCTGGAGTAAGACAGGGGTGTGTCTTATCACCACTGCTATTTATCACCTACATCGACAGTATATGCAAGAATGCCAAGCCCATGAATGAAGATCTTAGTAAGATCAACGAATTACTCTTTGCAGATGACCAGGCCTTGATAGCAGATACAGCCATGAAATTGCAACAACATCTAACATCCATGAATGAAGAATGTAAAACAAATAATATTAGAATCAACACTGAAAAGACAGAAGTAATGTCAACAGGAAAAAAAAAGACAGATCTAAACAAAGCAATAGAATACAAAGGCATTAAACAGGCATCTGATTTTAAATATATGGGAACTACATTTACCGAAGATGGGAAATTGGATAAAGAAATTGACATTAGATGCAGTAAAGCAAACCAAGTATTGGGACAGCTAGCCCCCCTCTTACAGCATAAGACAATTCCAATCAGCACAAAGAGACATCTTATTCAAAGCATATTTATTCCAACTCTGTGCTACCAGTGCCAGACATGGTCACTCACAACAAACCATAAAAGAAATTTAGTAACCACGGAAATGAGATGTCTGAGAAGGGCTGTAGGAGTGACCATAAGAGATAAGATCAGGAATGAGATCATAAGTGAACAAGTCGGCACAGAACCAATTCTGGATTACATGCAAAGACAGCAAGTGAAATGGTTTGCCCACTTAGAGAGAATGCCTTGTGACACCATACCATACAAAGCATTCTTGGAAAGAGAAGAAGGACGTAGAGCACGGGGTAGACCAAGAACAAGATGGAAGGATAACATCAGAGGAACTCTACAACAGCACGATGTGCCTATGGTCGAGGCAGCCAGAAGAGCTAGAAACAGAACCTTGTATCTCCCTCGACACCCACAGCGGTAAAAGAGGAAGTGACGAAGAAGAAGAAGATGAAAACTTCTCTTGTCTTTTTTATTTTATTTCACTATTCTTTGTTTCTCGCGAGGACCACAGGAAAACTCGGTACAAAAATGATTTTGATAACTTTTATTTAAATATGATTATATCTGACCAACTTCTCCAAACATCTACACAAACTTACTGTTCCGGAAAAGTCGTCCTCGTCCAGGTTAAACAACTGGATGCCACCGAGACCAAAATGTCTGACATAATCTATCTGTCATTTAAAAAAAAAAAAAAACCTTCTTAATCATTTCTTTGTTTTATTACTGTTTCGTTCAATAATGAAAATGAAAAGAAAAACGGTTCCTTCTGTCTTCCTCTTTTTTGTAGTCTGTTGTGTCTGTTTGTATCAGTGCAAGTGTTAGGTTTGCACAGGAAGCGTCCTTGCGACGGGCACTGCAAGCCACCTGTTTCCGTGTTGGTAGCTTAGAAGTAAGGGAAATGAAAGTGAGTATTGTGAACTGTCCGTCGCGGGACCCCAAGTCATCATTACCGCACATTGGACTGTCCGTCGCCGGACCCCTATGTAATCCTTACCGCATATCAGAACTGTCCGTCGCGGGACACCCAAGTCATCCTTACCGCACATCAGAACTGTCCGTCGCGGGACACAGAAGTCATCATTACCGCATATCGGACTGTGCGTTGGGGGACACCCAAGTCATTCTTTCTGCAGATCGGAACTGTCCGTCGCGGGACACCTAAGTCATCCTTACCGCACATCAGAACACTGAAGCCATTAGAGGCCTCAATTGCAACACTACTTTAGCTGGCCAGGTTAGATCGAGTCCTCCTGGTTAAAAGATTTCTGAAACTGCGACAGACCTACAAAGCCGGAAGAGCCTAAGTGTTTGCTGAAAGACACAAACATACGTTGAACAGGTACATTAATCCCTGTCTGGGTGTCGAGTACCCATTGCGGAAAGCGGGGGAGGGATTGGGGGCAGGGGAGAAAAAGGTGGAAAACAAGGGGGGGGGGGATAGACCCATTAACTCAAGAACAAGCAAGTTAGAGTGTATCTGCCAGAAACTAAGAAGCCAACCGTGTGCATTAACTCATGAAAAATCTGTAAAACGGATGTGCAAACACAACTTAAGTTCTGGATTTGAAAAAAAGACTGAAGGCCAGAAGTTGACGAACAACTAGGACTCCGCGCAGATCTAGATAGCCGAGATAAGCGCAAGAACACAGAAAAGAAAACATTATGTCCCACCCATGTTTAAGACGATGTGTGTCGCTCCCACAGAGGATTTTAACACTAATCGACCTGTGCACGCACGCTAGGTCTCTAGCAATGCAGGCTCATATTACATAATCCTACAACCCAAAGAACTGATAAGCGCCAGTTTCGTACAAATATCGCACGTTCTGACGGTTTTAAAAGCTCTATATATTTAACATTGGCTGCGTGTACAGTCTTTTTAAGAAAGAAAATCAAACACTAAAATAAAAACCAAATCTAAATTGTATGCACATATTCTAAGTAAGAAGAAACTCAACAGGGGAGAATGTACAGCAGGAGTCTACCAATCGTGAGTAGAAGTAATCTCCCGTCGACAAATGTTTCGGCCCACGAGCTCCTAGACATTTTCAGAGAGTAAGCACATCTCAGTTCATGAGGCTCAGGGTTGGTTTCTACAGCTGCATGTATTACCGGATGTTATCGGACAGCGACAAGACGAATCGGTGACTTTGCAAAAGATACTGTGAGATACGAAGTCTTCGCGGTAGCATAATTAGAGCTGTCATCTTACATGGACGACCAAGTGACAAGTTTACATTTGGTTTACCGGACACAAGTTTGACTTTGTTGGCAGGTGGCTGAGGGATACTGTCAGACAATTCGGACACGATGGACTTTAAGGAATAAGACATTATTTTCCACTAGACACCCAGACCAGCTCACCGAGGCCCGTCCCCTACGACATTCCGTTGTGTAAGGAGCCAGCTCGAGGTCCCCTCAGCAACCTTGCCCTGTTGTTTTAGTGTTCGTTTGCCTTCATTTCCTCGTAAGCCTGGTTGTTTAATCACATTGTACATTGAAGTGGAAACGAGACCTCTTGCGACTACCCTGACGGTGAAGAGTCTTACTATGTACGCTTCGTCTCTCCTCAGACCAGCAGCTAATTCACTGTATTTCTCGAGCTTATACATGTGGCTTTCGTCCATTCGCGACTCATACGGCACTCTCAGCTCAATCAGCATGATGACGTTTCTCCGCAGAGTGTAGGACTACTTCAGGCCGCAGGCCAGTTTCTGGATTAGCCCAGGGTACTTTTCATGACCAGGCAGGTCTACCGTCAGTAACCAGTCCCTCGCACAGTCTAGCATCAATGGAGCGTATGCGACTTTGTTGGATTTACCTTTATAAATCTGCCGAGCCTTAAGGATGCGTACGGGGACGACGGTAGGACTGGCCCTCGCATTGGCCCTCACCCTAGTTTGGTCCACTACGGCTGCTAACTCTTTCAGCACCTTTTTGTGGCGCCAAGAATGCCTGCCTTGACCTAGGGCTTTTTTGCACGCGGATAGTACGTGCTTGAGCGTCTGTGTAGCTCTGCTTAGCAGGCATGATGGGTCGTTAGCCGCACTCCACTTTACCATGTTGACACAAGACGGTAATACATCGTAGGCAGATGAAACGATAAAGCTCAGTTGCACTGGGGCCATTAGCAAGATCTCACCCCATGTGAGTACTCGTGGCAAGGCGCTCTCTAAGCTGATCCTCTGACCTTGCTGCGACGGTTGGGCTGCTTTCTGGACCTGAAACTCGTTTTTGGTGTCCCTAATCTGCTGTATCACCATGTCTCGGCGATCTTTGGCTGTGGCTTTGGACCACCAACTGACTTTCTCGTGCCCTAGGCCTCGACGGTCGGTTTTAGTGTAACCCATAACCTCTCTTAATTTTAGTGCATTCGGGGCAGATTCGATCGCATCTAGGACCTTCCACTTGACGCCAGTCTTTAGAGCGGTGACATTGGGGTCTGATGACTCACGCAAGAACACGGCGAGTCTTACTTTGCCGACATTAAACTCTTCGGTTATTGAATTGAACGAGAGTACCAGCTTCGCCTGTTTACAATACAGAGCCACATCAGTCAGACAAGGCGGTGGTCCCAACCACTTCCTTATGGCTCTGTTGATTTTGCGCTCCATTGTCTCCACTGCAGTCATCGTCACTTCGTAGACGAGCAGCGGTCAGAGAAGCTTTGGAATCAACATAAATTGGACACACCAGACCTTGAACTTTCCGATCAGCCTACTTCGCAGGATCACTAGCAGGCCTATAGCGAGTCACTTGTGTATTTGCAGGACCTCTGCTCTGTCAGATAACTTCGAATCGTAATTGCGACCAAGGCTCTTCACCGGTTCCTCTAGAACCGTGGAGATCCGATTCCTTGCCACCGTTAAACTGTTCTACAGGAGTTTAGTTCAACTGACTAAATATTTCATGAGATAAAACAAAAATTCCCAGAAGTTCATTTAGCTTAAAAAAAATATAGTGCTTACAGAAAACAGCTAAATAAAATATTACCTACATTACCAGTAAAAAAAAAAAAAAAAAAGTGCCTACAGAAAAAAAAAATCACCTACAAAATTAGTGATTACAGAAACACTCAGCTTAATAAAATAGTGTTTACAGAATAATTCAGATAAATAAAATAGGGCCGAGGAAGTAGTCGTATGTGAATGACATGCAATATGTCGAGGTCGGCCTCTACTAAGTTAGAAAAATGTGTGCAATCCAGACATAAATGATACAGTTATTGAGGTTGTTTAGTGGCAACAGATTGTTATGGACCGTATTGCTTAGAGGCAACATATCAGAAGCAAATTTGAATGTAGGAGTAAACGTGAGTAGATCGGTGATGACCCAAGCATCAGAGAAGAAGTACCTAAAATATAACACAACATGACGCTTGCCTGTAAGGGTCTTGAAGGTGTATCGATGGCAGCAATAATACACAAAACGCGCTATGGGGTTCTGTCTTGCGCCTTTTCAACATGTGTATGATAATTTAGACTTGTTCATTTCTTGATGTTTTTATTCCAGTTGTATCTTCACCTTTCGCTTCCTGAACTACCCCCCGTCCACTCCACATCCAGCCCCCCCCCCCCACTGCTTTGCACTTTAAAAACGTCTCACCATAATATGCATATTATTATATTAATATAACATGCTTTACTGATGGAATACAACTGCTGTGTGAAAGATGGAAGTTTGAAAGGGCCGAACGTAAGACAGGCCTGCGTGCCTAATTTGTAACCCTTTGAAAATAAAGTTCGTTCGTTCGTTCGTTCGTTTACCACGTGTCGAATTAGGCTAGCTTATGACATTTAACCACTGCCACGAATTAAACACTAAAAGCAGTCATTAGACGTGCTTACGCCAACAGTCTAAAAAAAGAAATGCAGCTCATCATTAACAGAAGCAGCAGGTACAAACAGATCAGCAGCTGCACACGCACGCAATCAATTTTAATCAAACAAGGCACTACGACTGTTGTAGTAACAGACCACGCGCCATTCTCCGAATCTGCAGTTAAAAGCATCACGTTGGTCCCATTCAAAAACATTTAAATGAAAACTGCAGCTCACAGTGTCACGCTAAACTAACCACAGTAGCTGGGTGACAAAACTATATCCTTTCAGTCCACAAATACATGAAAATATAAAGGTCATCGTCTGTCAGAAGCACACACAAAAAGTACACGATTAGAAGCAGTGACCGTACATTCGTCTATTTTGACCATTGAGTTTGTCCCTATCAATGCATCCTTTACTTTCTGTTTAGGTTTAGCCAGACATATACGTTTGTTAAAGAAAGTGGTGCCATTTGACATGTGGGCGACAAAACAAATAGTCAGACCAACAAAGATCTTGTGCACCAGGAGAAACTTACCCTTTCTCGTAGGCTGATTGCATCTAGGTAACCTACCCACTCATCTCCTTTGACCAGGTATGCGTTTTTCACAACACTGTCATAATAAACCCGGGATGTGTTCATCATTTCGCAGATCTGTCAGTGGTAATTTCATGTGATTTTCTTACAGATAAAAGTAGTAGAGATTAAAGAAAGTGAAAGTAAAAGCAAAGTAAGTGTAACACAAACGTTAAAGGAAAGTTACAAACTTGCTGTACGCTATACAGATCATTTGAAAAGCATGAGTTTGTTTTACGGCTGGTATGGTCTGATCACAAGTGGAATTTTTACTAAGATCCCTTGTGATCGTCACCGAAGCTAGGAAGATCTTGCTTTGTGCGACGCTTTTGGCAGATGGCTAGCACTTATGCGAAAAGAGACCGAATCATATGAAATGAAAGTGTATATAATAAAGTCCATTCTGTCGACTTTGAAGTATTTGAAAATGTTTATGACTAGCAGTGCATGTGCACTTACAAAACAATAACAAATTACTACTTCTACTACCACTACCACTACTGCTGCTTCTACAAGAACTTTATTTTATTACTGCATTCACAATTACAACTAGAATTTAAATACATTTAATGCTATTACAACTACAGCTACTGCGACTACTACTACTAGTACATCTACATCACAAGTTACTACACAACTTGTCTACGTGTAGTAGTAGCAAACAAACAGCAGCAAAAGTAGTAATAGTTTCATTAGTAGTAGTAATAGCAGCAGTTGTAGACACAGTAGTGGTAATGTTATAATTGTTTTTATTTTGAGCATACACCACCGATACTGGTGTGTATTCTACTCAGTATTTTTGG
>CAJHNH020000299.1:292500-293777 GCA_905116865.2 Candidula unifasciata
AACCTTCTAACATAGTCTACATCCGGTGAACGCAGAGCAACTCAAGATCTAAAACTAGACTAAAGTCCACACATGGACGAACGACCAGAACCTTCTAACATAGTCTACATCCGGTGAACGCAGAGCAACTCAAGATCTAAAACTAGACTAAAGTCCACACATGGACGAACGACCAGAACCTTCTAACATAGTCTACATCCGGTGAACGCAGAGCAACTCAAGATCTAAAACTAGATCAAAGTCCACACATGGACGAACGACCAGAACCTTCTAACATAGTCTACATCCGGTGAACGCAGAGCCACTCAAAATCTAAAACTAGACTTAAGTCCACACATGGACGAACGATCAGAACCTTCTAACATAGTCTACATCCGGTGAACGCAGAGCAACTCAAGATCTAAAACTAGACTAAAGTCCACACATGGACGAACGATCAGAACCTTCTAACATAGTCTACATCCGGTGAACGCGAAGAAAAAGAAGAATATGCTGGGCAGTTGGACATCATGGCCAGGAAGTTTATCTGAGTCAGAAGTGGTTGCAAGCACAGGGGACAGAAGGTTGTGGATAGACAGGACTGCCATTGCCACATTGAATGGACTAAAAGAAGGAGACATTGAAATAATACAGGTGCTTACTATACTGCTTGAAGAAAATTGGCTATCTCCCCCGTAAAACAGTGCACCGAAGAAGCTGGCCGTGTGTAGGGTCGCTAACACTTCGGTGGAAACAAACACGTAATCGACGTATCTGGAAAAGGAAGGGTACATGTAATTTTTCCCCGTTTTTTCCAAATGGGTTTTCTAGTGTCTTAATTGATTTTTTTACTAGTCGACAAAGGCAGAAGAGGAAGGTAAAAAAACTCAAAAGTGTCCCTGCGGGACTGGATTTGACCATCGCCCATTTGTTATGAACTATGCAAACCAAATGAAACGTCTACATAACAGAAACGTTTAAGAAATCATCAACCTAAGAAATTTTAAAAGGGAAAAAATATCAAACATGAATTTGAACTGGAAAACAAAGGGTTTTTTCAGGGTATTGCCAAAGGGGGCCCTTAAGAATTGAAAAAGAATGGGGTTATTTAAATCCAAAACCCCACGAAGATATTAAAAGACAAGGGGTGGTACCAGAAAGACGGGGAAAAGGGAAGAAAAAAAGGGGGACCGGGGTTGGGGGAATTAAGAAGTCAAAGAAGCAGTGTCAAATAAAAAAAATGTTTCAAAAATTTTTAAAAACAAAGACGAAAAGGATTACATTAGGGACAAAAACTA